>VDFB02102850.1:0-23190 GCA_007258455.2 Sequoia sempervirens
CGTTCCGAGCTTCGGAGGTGCAAAATTGAGAGGACTTACTATAAATAGCAGGGCACGTAAGCTGGCGAAAGATGATGAAAATTTGTCTAAGTCTGGAACTTCGTCCAGCAGGCCTAGTCAAATGCGCCCAGATTGATGAGGAGGCATGGAAAAATTTTGAATGAAGTTCATCCTGCTCAGGGGTCAAAATGCGCCCAAGGCAGAAGAAAGTCAAAGAAAGTCAAAGATTTTCATCCTGTTGGCATGCTGAAATGCGCCCACTTTGAAGAAGGAAAGATGAAAAATTTTCTAAGTGTAGAAATCCGCCACCCCCATCAAAATGCGCCCATCCTGAGCAGGGGTGAAATGCGCCCAAAACACAAGGAAGTCAAAGCAGTCAACGTTTTTCATCCTCCTCAAGGGGCAAAATGCGCCCAAAGTCATGCATGTGAAGACGAAAAAGTGGAAGGTGAAGAGTCACTCTTGAGGCGTTAGAATAGTTTATCCTCCTCCACATCCAAAATGCGCCCAAAAGAAGAATAAGTCAACAAGTCAACATGCTTTATCCTCCAGCTACATGGAAATGCGCCTAAAGATGAAATAAGTCAAACAAGTCAAAGAAACTCGTCCTCTTGCTAGGCCAAAATGCACCCAAGTTTAGGTGTGAAATGGTGAATAGAGATGGTAAATAAGGTGAAAAACAATCCTCAGGCGTGGTGAAAGATGGTAAAAGCTAGGCGCACTCAAGGTGTAAGGTGTTGGAGAATTTCCTAAGGCGTGTGAGGTGGCAAAGATGAATTCTAGGCGTTTTTTTTTTTATTATTTTCTCTCAAGTGTGTTATATGCGCCAAGGGTTGATGGGAGTTATAAGGTGTTAGAAATTTTTCTAAGGCGTGTGAAGTGTGAGAAAATAATTTCCTAAGGCGTGGTGAAGAAATATTTCAAGGCGTGATTTTAAAATGTCAAGAGTTATGCGCCAAGGGTTGATGGGAGTTATAAGGTGTTAGAAATTTTTCTAAGGCGTGTGAAGTGTGAGAAAATAATTTCCTAAGGCGTGGTGAAGAAATATTTCAAGGCGTGATTTTAAAATGTCAAGAGTTATCATGGAATGGGAAAATAAAGAGGTAGTGACTTGCTAAGTGATATGAAAATTTCCTAAGGCAAGGATAAATATAAAATGCGCCTAAAATGTTGAGTGGAGAATAATAAAAAGATAAATTTTCTAAGGTGTTAGAATTTTTTAAAATAAAATTGCCTTTCAAGTGTGGAGTTAAATCCAAAATGGTGAGTGGCAAATCAAGCGTGCTGGGCATGAGTAAATTTTTTCTAAGTGAAGATGATACTTCTCTCGCTGGCAGGCAAACAAAATATTTTCTAAGGCAAATTCTCAAAATGCAAGATGATTGAAATATTTTCGAAGGCAAATTCTCAAAATGCAAGATGATTGAAATATTTTCTAAGGCAAATATTTTCTGAAGAAAATACGCCTGGAGCCTCAAGGTGGTAAAATTTTCCGAAGCACTAGCAAATTTTCTCGGTGATGAAGACGATGATAATACAGGATGAATTCAAACTTCTCAAGTTGGAGCAACACAAAATGATCACAGGCGAAGAATCAATTTAAAATGATGAAAATAATATTTTTCTAAGGTTCAAAATTCAAAAAATTAAATGAACCCGTTCGTTGGGTACCCATGGATTCGAGGCGTTCTGAAGAAGATTTTCTTAAAGTGCTTGAACATTTACTGTGTCAAGTAGTTTCTAGATCTCTTTCGAACTTCACCGGGCACTTTTCCGTTGAAGAATTTGTCCGGTACTCCAAATTGTGGTACACTTCCTAAAGGAGAATTTAAGATTACTACAAAGGCAAGAATGAATAAATATACTTTCAAAGATAATTTTCTTGAATGGTAGTTCGAATGAGTTACTAGACTAATTTTGTTTGAATTTTCAGGGCCAATTTTCGGACCCGGAGGAGAAGTAAAATTCAAATTCAAGTGACAGAGCTCCGGCTGGTAAATTAAAAGATGGATTTAAAGTAAATTTTTTCGAAAACAAATTCAAAGATGCCATTCAAAGTCAAGTTTCTAGAAGAACAAGATTCCCAACAACTGGAGACAAGTGTCAGAAATACCAGAGAGGGAAAATTCGAATTCTTGAAGTGGAGTAGTGGAAGTTTAATGCACTGGCTAAAATTAACTTCTTCTAGAATTCGAATTTTGGCTATAAAATGGAGATGTTTCTCACTTGTTTTCACAGCTGAAGAGGTCGAACTTGCTCTGAGTAAGTTGCTGAAGATTGAGTGTTTGCTGAAGCTTGAAGGAATTCGAAATTCTGCTGGAAGGACGCCTTGAGTTGCTGGAGAAGTTGCCAATGAGAAGGAGGGATGCCTTGAATTGCTGAGAGGTGCCTTTGCTGAAGTATAGAAGTGCGCACTTGCTGGTTGAAAGAAGTTCTTTGTTCAGTGTGGTAACTTAATTTGCTGAAGTGAAGTTGCTTGTCTTGAGAAGGGGCGCTTGAAATAGGAATAGTGAGAACTCAAAGAAATCTGAACTTGCTAATTCACTGGTGCTGGTGCAATTGCAAAGTTCAAGATTGCAGATTTAAGTTTAAATTTGAAGTTTACTTAGAAATCTGTTCTAAGAATGTGCAGTTAGAATTATGAAAGAAGGCTGAGGTTTAAACCGAGAGTTATTACAGCTTCTAAGTTATTTGCAGCTATGTAATGTCATGTATTTTATAAATTAAATTACTGATGAATATTTGTTTGTTTAGAATGGTAGGCGAGGACAAGCCCGGAAAGGACAATGGTGCCCTCGAAGACAGGCGTAATCAAGAACATTAAACGATGCGAAGAATCGAAGTTTATTTCAAAGTTAGACAGGCGGCGGACACTAACTGCGGGCTCCGTCAACCTGGGAGACCTTCAAGAACAGGATGTTTGGAATCGGAAGTCATCGGGCTTCAGTCACTTCGCACAACATCGTCCGAAGTGGACTATATTCAGCTGCTGGTTTCCCGCCAGCTATACAGTGTTCGGAGCTGATAATGGAGTGCGCTAATTGCTACGAGAAGGAACACCGGTCGATCATGTCACCTGATGGCCAAGTGCTTGCCAATCTTACTCCGGCAGCCATTGGTGAAGCTTTCGGGATCCCGGTGCACAGGAACATGATTTACAAATCCAGAGAGCGGGCTGAGCGGATGTATGCTTCTGCTTTTGAGCGATGCATGGATACAATTAATACCCACTGGATGAGCACTCCCAAGCCTTCTCGAACGAAGTTGCCCAAACAGATCATAGCGGATGATTTAAAGCAAGAGTACTGTGACCTCATTATGATGCTGAGCAGGGTTGGAGGTTGCCCACAATCATTTATTTTTGAGCCTTGGATGTTCTATTACATCAACCTCGTGCTGGAAGGAAAAGATTACGTCAATTGGGCTGCAATGATCAGTGACAACTTGCACGAGCAGCTCCTGGGCTTGAGGAGAACGAAGACATTTTATATGAGCTCCTATGTCATTTATATGTTGGCACGGATGACGAAGTATAGGGGGATATCTTACAAAGAACCTGTTGGATGCGGCTCTCATCAGTTCAAAATCTATGATGCCTGTCCACAGTTGCACCTGTCGAGCACAACCCACTACAAGCGTGTCAACGACTCATTCACCATGTACATCACGAGGCTGCTTCAGGAGCGGTTGCATCACAGAATCTCGAGGGATGCTCAGGAGCTAATTGAGAGGTATGGGTGCTGGTTCATACAGTTTCCGAGATTCTCTTACATTAGGCTGCAAGGTTTCTCATCATACCCATATAGGCTGCCTAAGTACCCGACAGATAGAATAATAATGCTAGAGATATCTAGACAGTTGCTGGCCTTTGATAAAATTCAAAAGAAGAAGAAGAAGGGAGGGATAGAATTTCCAATTGTAATGGGCAACTCGGATGAGGTGTGTCCCTCAATGCAGGCAGCTAGAGAAGCTGAAAGTGAACTTCAGTTTTATCATTTTTCATACCACACTAGCCGACAGCACTACGACCCACATCATAACATCAATTGGGTTCTGTCGGAGGAGTTCAAACATAAGGCCACCATAGAGGATTATTGGGCTGATGCAGTTGATGAGATTGAAGTAAGGAAGAGGATGTTCTCTCGATTGCCTATCACTCTGATCAGGGAGTGTGAGGTTGTGCCAGTTCCGGACCAGGTCAATGAGGATATGGATGTTGTACATCCTGATTATGCAGCTGTTCGAGATACTCCACTTCCACCTCCCGATTGGTCAGAGCCCGAGGTTGCTGATTTGGATACTCTCTCCATCCCAGTTATGACATTTACTAGAGCTTGGGTTGATAGGCGTGTGAACAGGCTAAAGAGTAGGTCAATTGCTTTGACTTACAACATGATGGGTGTAACGGACACACTTATACGATAAATTTAAAACTTTACAATTCATACATAAAAGTAAGAACAATACCATTTTGAACAAACAATTTCTTTTCAAAACATAAATAAGAAACATTTATTGCATCTATAAACTATTTCATTTCAAATGAAATTACAAAGCATGAAGAGAAATATACATACATAGCCCGTAGGCTTTTGACACCAATAGAAATAAGAAGGTCCAGGAATTCGTCCTGTCAAGCTTTGGATCATCTGTCGGGTGTTCGTGGAGGAGAAACATCACTCGAGCGTTTTTCCGCCAACCACGGACTTATAATGCGGTCCCCCGCACGATCATTTTTCAATGAACGGCCCTCCCTTCGAAGAAGAGATTGGTTGGGTAACCTTTAATCTACTACTTAGTATTGATAAGGTGAATGAGGGTGAATGATTCTAGTTGTGTGTAACCCTCAATCGAGACCCCAATCAGGTGAGAGGTGGTCCCTAACCTCTTATTTATTTAGATCAAAGATCCAAGGAAAAATTAAGGGAACTAAGATGTTTGATCTCCCAAATTTTAAATTGCTTGAGGACAAGCAAATTTGGGAGGGGAGGACTATCATGTCCTTGGATTTGGAACCCTAAAATGTAATACTAAAAGAAATTATATATATAAATAATTACAATCTGAATATTGTATATGTCACATCCCAAATTGTGACATTACAATTTACCATTACTAGATAGAGTAAATGTAAATACTGAAGGTGAATTAATGATGCTTGTACCTTGTTTTCAACATGAATGTTGTTTCATTTGATATTATTCTTGGTGAAATATTGCATAAAGGAGAATAAAAGGTTATTGATTTGGGAATAATCTAACTTTTGAAATGTTTCATGTATTCTGCTTTGTTTTGAGCATATGACTCCCGTTGCCGTGTCATGGTGTGTAGGAAATAGGTTCATACCTCCAGGCAGAGGAGAGATATCACTCGGGGAGGAACTTGGTCGGGTAAACAGTAACGAGTACCAACTGGGCATACACACATACTATAGACTGAGTAAGCTAAGTCATTTGTTGAGTTAAGGGTAAGTCATCCATAGGCCTGTTTATTATCATTAGGAGTCGTATCTACTTTTGAATGTGTGAATAAGTGATGCTTTCCAGTATAACCATATGTGGAATAATGTTACTGGTTAGGAGGTGGGCATGTGTATATCTATATACATATAAATACGGTATGTACAGGTGTCCATAAGTATATTCATGTCGATACAAATGTATGAGAGCAGATGGATATGCCATACGTGTGCATCGATATAAATACATTTATGAATACGTATATGTAACGAACACACTTATACGATAAATTTAAAACTTTACAATTCATACATAAAAGTAAGAACAATACCATTTTGAACAAACGATTTCTTTTCAAAACATAAATAAGAAACATTTATTGCATCTATAAACTATTTCATTTCAAATGAAATTACAAAGCATGAAGAGAAATATACATACATAGCCCGTAGGCTTTTGACACCAATAGAAATAAGAAGGTCCAGGAATCCGTCCTGTCAAGCTTTGGATCATCCGTCGGGTGTTCGTGGAGGAGAAACATCACTCGAGCGTTTTTCCGCCAACCACGGACTTATAATGCGGTCCCCCGCACGATCATTTTTCAATGAACGGCCCTCCCTTCGAAGAAGAGATTGGTTGGGTAACCTTTAATGACTACCAACTGGACATAGTGCTGTGATTCTACAAAACTAGCTTTCGTGCTAACGGCAATTCACAAACTAGGTTGTATTTCGGAATCACGGTGAACTGACAGTGTAGTACAACAACTAAATGGTTCCTTACACTACTTTGGCCAAAGTGTTTACGTTCAACGAAGAACATAGGTCATATGTCACATTCACTAGCCAGGTTCAACTTGACTTAAGGCTATCTTAATTCTACGCGTAGGTTGGTCTATCGGGGTAGTCCGTACCCTAGACTTCCTACAACATTTTACTACTGGAATGATGAATCTATTAAACAAGATACTACAACAGACGCCCTAATTCAGGATATATTCATCCTAGGGATACAATAACTTAATTAAGTTGTTTGTATTAAGTTGTAGAGTATATCTTGCAAATATTCTTGACTCAACCCTAGTATCTAATATTTAAACACAAGCATATGCTCATTATATAGAGCCACTTATACACAATGCAGATTGCTTTCCATTAACTAATGTAAAGTGTACACCATTGACAACAAAAGCCAAACAAAAGCCATGACAAGACTATATTCATGATAATGGTTAAGAAACTATTATTCTTTTTAGTTCAATCTTGAGACAATCATACTCATTTCTTTCCAGCCATGACTATAATTGAGAGAATTATCAGATTAATATAAAAAGTAAGAGTTTAGCATGCCTGATTTAGCTTTCCACAAGTTTGGAAGATAGCTCCTTCACTGGCCTCTACTCAGATCACTTTCAGCTTGGATTCTTGAAACCAGTTACTCAACACAGTAAAGACAATTCCTGATTGCTCCTCTTCTATTCAAAGATTACCAGTAATTTCAACTTCTGCCTTCTTATATTAACAAAATAACTTAGCAGTTCTTCTACTATGGCGAATTCCTTTTTAGCTTTAAAATGCTCAAGAAACTGACTGCAAATTCGTGTGTGAAAGAATGCCAAACGCAGGTATATTTATAGGTTCATTTTAAAACTGATTTCCACCTTCTATGGCGCCAGGACTGCCAGCAGGTTGAAGAATATTTCAAACTAAAAACGTGTATCAAATTGGTGAGGATTTCGACCTCCATGTTTGACAGCAAGAAGTTCATTTTAATTCGAATTTGTTTCAGACTGTTAAAACTGTGACAACTTTCAACTGGCGCGTTTTTACAGTTAGGTTAAATGCCAAGTTTCATTTCTGACTTCTTCCTTGCTCAAATGGCGTACAGATTTCATTTTATTCACCAAGCAAGAGATAAATCGGCCATTTTCAGACGTCTGGCCCTAGTCGCGCGGGTTACCTGCGCGTTTTTCATTTTCCTTATTTCATTTTCGCGTTTTTTCTTCTTTATTTCGACTTTGTAAATCTTCAATATTTAAATGACGTTTTCAAAATAAATATGCTGCATTTGCTAAAGCTCAGAATTGAATTTCAACGGATTCATTAGAGAAATCCGCGATTTAGAGTAATTCGCGAATTTCCATTTTCTTTATGATTTACATTCGCCTTTTATAAAAGTGTTTCAAATGTTTAACTTTCTTTTCATTTGATTTTGTTAATTCTTTTATTTAAATATATTTGGTATACTCTATTAAAATACTTATATAATTTAGTTTATGTATAATTATTTAAAATATCAATTTAAATAATATTATATACATTTTAAACTATATTATATTAATATTTTAATATAATACTAAATATATTGAAATACTTATCTTTATACTAATACACATATATTATTTACATTATACGTTAAACATGTAAATTAATATATATGTATTCGTATAACTTCAGAGGCAAGATATCATTACAATATATAATTCATTTATCTCGTTAGCCGTGGGTATGTATACTTGTATATATATCTGTATATATACTACATGTATAAGTATCCAAAAATACATTTATATCGACACATACGTATGGCATATCCATCTGCTTAATACGTTTGTATCGACATGAATGTACTTATGGGTACTTGTACATATCGTATTCGTATGTACAAATACACATATCCACCTCTAACCAGAACTTATCATTTATAAGGTTATACTGGCAAGCATCACTTGTTTACACATTCAGAAGAAGACACGACTCCTAATGATACGAGACAAGCCTACGGATGACTTACCTTTAACCAAAACAATGACTTAGCTTACTCAGTTCTATGGCTTGTGTGTGTATGTCCAGTTGGTATCCATTACTGTTTACCCGACCAAGTTCTTCCCCGAGTGATATCTCTCCTCTGTCTCGAGGTACAAACCTGTTTCCTGCAAATCATGAAATGGTAACGGAAGTTATTTGCTCAAGACCAAAGCAATATACATTAAGCATCGTAGAAAGTTAGAACAACATTATTTCATAACTCAATATGCTAATTTCATTCAAGATTTACATCAATAGAAGCATCAGATAAAGAGACAATCATTTAGGATACATCCAATTGATCACAAGAACAATTCAATTTATTCAACAGAAAGATTCAACATTTACAATGTACATCCTATAAATAGTAGCTATACAATCGGGGTGTAACATACTCCCCCCCTTATGATTCATCGTCCCCGATGAACAAGGTATTATTTAAAGCATAAAAACAATATATCACTTCTTTATTCTCCATTCTTGAATGCCTCAAGAATGTCAGGAAATTTCCTCCGGATTTCCTCATAGTCTTCCCAGGTAGCTGAGTCCTCAGTATATTGATCCCACTGGACTTTACATTGAGAGACTTCTCTGTTCCGTAAGCGTAGCTTGCGGATTTCAAGCACTTTAATAGGCTCGAGCATTACTACCCCGGGATCCTTTACCTGTAAAGCAGTCCAATCAATAACATGGTTATCACCTGGTATATACTTCTTAAGGTAGGACACATGGAAGACATTATGCATTCGAGCAAGAGCAGGTGGTAATGCAATTCGATAGGCTACTGGGTTTACTTCTTCTAAAACCTCGAAAGGTCCAACATATCGTGGAGCTAATTTGGATGACTTTCCAAATTTAATGGAGCTTTTATGAGGTTTGACTCTCAACAAAACCTTATCACCTATGGCAAAATTTCGAGGTACTCTCTTTGCATCAGCATAACTCTTTTGTCGACTGTTAGCTTCGGCTAACCTTTGCTTTATACTCTTTACTTGCTCTTCCATTTCTGCCAACATTACAGGTCCAAGACTTACTCGATCCTCAAGTTTATCCCAACTTATCGGAGTTCGACACTTTCGACCATACAAGGCTTCAAACGGAGCCATTTTGATTGCAGAATGGTATGAATTATTGTAGGCAAATTCGACTAAAGGTAAATAGTCTTCCCACTTATATTGCTGATCCATACAATATACCCGAAGTAGGTCTTCTAAAACTTGATTTACTCTTTCAGTTTGCCCATCCGTTTCCGGATGATATGCTGAGCTGATATTTAGCTGAGTTCCGAGTGCTGAAAATAAGGTTTGCCAAAACCTAGAAGTAATTCTTGCATCCCTATCAGAAATGATCTTTTCAGGTATTCCATGCAATCTGAATACTTCTTGCACAAATTTCCTTGCAATAACTGGTGCTCCATCAGTTAGATTTCCAGGTATAAAGTGAGCTACTTTAGTCAGCCTATCAACCACTACTAGTATGGTATTGTGCTTATTTCTGGACATAGGCAATCCTTGCACAAAATCCATACTTATCACTTGCCACTTCCACTCTGGAATATCATGAGGGTATAGCAAACCGGCTGGATGATGATGCTCAGCTTTTACTCGTTGACATTCTAAGCATTTTGCAACATAATTAGCAGCATCTCCCTTCATTCCTTTCCAGAAATATAATGGCTTTATATCGGCCATCATTTTTGTTACTCCTGGATGACCAGAATATGGAGCCTCATGTGCTTCTTTCCATACCAAATTTCTTAAGTTGCTTAAGTTGGGTACATACATCCTTCCTTTATACCTAAGCATTCCATTTGGTTCAAACTTGAAACCATCATACCTTGAATCTTCAGGATTCTCCTTAAGTGCTTGCTTAACTTGCAAATAATACTCATCTTCTGCACATTTCTGGAGCACTAGGTCTTTAAATTCAGTATGAATTGCAACAATAGAAGCTATATGGCGTCTTCGACTTAATGCATCAGCAACCCTGTTTTCTTTTCCTTTGATGTAGCTGATATTGAAATCATAATCAGCAATCAACTCCAACCATCTCCTCTGTCTGGCATTTAGATTTGGTTGAGTAAAAAGGTATTTTAAACCATTATGATCAGTTTTCAACTCAAAGGGTTTTCCAAGCAAATAGTGTCTCCACATTCGCAATGCATGAACGACAGCCGCCAACTCTAAATCATGCGAAGCATAATTTATCTCATAAGGTTTTAGCTTTCTTGACTCATAAGCAATTACTTGATTATCTTGCATAAGTACTCCACCAAGTCCTTCTCCGCAAGCATCAGTGACAACTGTGAAACTCCTTTCCGGATCTGGCACTTTCAGGATTGGTGCGGTAGTTAATTTTTCTTTGAGTAGGTCAAATGCCTTTTGACACTTCTCATTCCAATCAAATCTTTTTCCCTTTTTCTGTAGGGAAGTTATAGGAAAAGCAATCTTTGGAGAAGTTTTCAACAAACTTCCTATAATAACCTGCTAAACCCATAAAACTTCTCACTTCAGGTACATTCTTAGGTACAGGCCACTGAGTTATTGCTGCGATCTTAGCCGGATCAACTTCAATTCCCTCAGCTGAAATCACATGTCCTAAGTAATGCACTTTACGTTGGAAGAAGGTACACTTGGATAGTTTTCCGTACAACTTATGCTCACGCAAACGTTGTAGAACCATTCCTAAGTGCCTATTGTGTTCTTCTTCATTTCTAGAATAAATTAATATGTCATCTAGAAATACCAACACAAACTTATCCAAGTAATCTCTGAATACACTATTCATAAGGTTCATAAATGCTGCAGGTGCATTTGTCAAACCAAATGGCAATACTGTGAATTCATAGTGTCCATACCGAGTTCTAAAGGCGGTTTTATAGATATCCTCATCCTTAACTCTAAGCTGGTGATATCCGGATCTAAGATCAATTTTAGAAAATACGGCTGCTCCTCTGACTTGATCAAACAAATCATCAATTCGAGGTAGTGGATATTTGTTCTTTATCGTAGCTTTGTTAAGCATGCGATAGTCAATACAAAGCCGCATTGTTCCATCTTTCTTCTTGACGAAGATTACAGGTGCTCCCCACGGTGATACACTTGGTCTTACCAGACCTTTAGTCAGCAACTCATCTAGCTGTGCTTTGAGTTCTGCTAATTCTGTAGTAGTCATTCTATATGGTACCTTGGATACTGGTTCGGATCCAGGAATTATGTCTATAGAAAAATCAAAGACTCTTTTAGGGGGTAAACCAGGTAATTCCTCAGGAAATACATCAGCATATTCCCTTAAAACCGGATATTTCTCCATATCTGAGATTTCTGATTCATCAATTTCTCCATCTTCAATCTCTTGGGTACTTTCATCATCAGGGTCACCTAACTCTTCAATCTTCACTGCAAAAAGTTTGCATCCTTTCTTTTTGGCTCTTAGCAATTGCATTGCTGAGATTTGTCTAATTTTAATCTCTTTAGGTATTCCTTGAAGATTTACTTGATTTCCATAGTCATCTAAACATTTAACTGTTTTTGATTCACAGTCAACTATGGCTCTATGTCTCCACAACCAATTCATTCCTAAGATGACGTCATAGGATCCTAATGGTGTGACATATAAATTGACTTCAGTGGTGAAACTAGGCAATTCTAAGTTAGCCTCAAAGAGACATTGGTCCACCTTTGCTCTTGTACTATTAGCATATTCTACATTCCATGATGTAGCCATGTGCCCAGCCTTTCTAGTCAATTTATTTGCTATAATAGGAGAAACAAAACTTTCAGTTGCACCAGTATCTATAAGAACAGAGATAGGTAAACCAAATAATTTACCTGTTGTTTCGATGGGCGTTATTTGATAGTCAGCTTGCCTATCATCAACTGCTGCATGTATCCTTTGCTGGAACATAGCCTTTTGTGGAGGCAAGGAATTCCCAGAAGTTTTGTTTGGACAATCCCTAGCATAATGATCACCTTTGCATATGAAACATCCTGTAGGAGGTCCTTTTCTTCCGGAAGTCTCTCCAGACTTATTGTTTCCATCATTGAACTTGTTAGCGTTTCCACTATTAAAGTTGTTCCTTTTTTGATCTTTACGGAAATCTTTCCCACCGAAGCGAGATCTCTTTCCTTTTGACTTAGCAGCTTCCCGAACAGGTTCATCCTTCTTTGGGGTTTGTTTGGCCATAACCTCGCTGTCCTTCTTGTGCTCCTTTTTCTCTTGGCGATGAGAATCAGCTTTGAGTTTCTGCTCCTGCTTTATAGCCTTTTCATAGACTAAGTCCATGGTAGTTGGACCATGCATGTCCACTTCACCACCAATTTTACCATTTAGCCCAAGTATGAACTTTCTGATGCGGAATCGTTCATCCTTATGGTAAATCGGAACATACCGAAGGAGTCTTGTGAACTTTTCCCAGTATTCATGTACTGAGATAGTTCCTTGTTTTAATTCTTGGAAGTCAGAAAGTTTCTGATCATAAAATAATTGTGGTAACCACCGCTTACGGAAGATTTCCACAAATTCTTCCCACGTCAATTTCCAAGAGCTTATATCCAACTCCAATTTCTTGTTCATCCACCAATTTGAGGCTTCCCCTGCTAATTGGTAGGCTCCCCAAGCTGCCTTTGTTACTTCGTCATAATTTCTTATTTCAAAGTATTTTTCCATTTGGACAAGCCAAATTTCTGCTTCATCACCTCCCGCACTACCATCAAACTTAGGTGGTATTATCTTTTTCATGTCCCTTGACAGCTCAGTAGAAATTATCTTTCTATTTCTTTCGGCGGAGTTGGTTGGTGATTTCTCTCTTTCATGGTGGTTAACTTCATTACGTCCGTGAGAAGAGCTTACAGCTTCTGTGTTATCAATGTTTAACTCTTTTTCCATCTTATCCCTTTCTCTTTCATTTTCAATGTTAGACAACCTTGCTAGAATCAAGTCTAGGGTTGCTTGTACTCCATTGTCTCTTTGTTCATCATCCTTGCTTGTTCCAGGTTTGTTACGCATCCTTTCGTAAGTTTTCACCATGATTTTATGATTGATTTATACCTGATATCTTATCTAAGTTAGATTCTTTAACTTATGATAAAATAGAAAACGTAAAAGCTTTCAAGATATAAACACATAATATATCAAGCAAGTTTTGAAGTATACGCAAATTTTTGATAAACACAGAAATTTTTTATTTATTCAAAAGGATTTCAACATCCATTGATTACATAGAATGACTATTGAGATAGTCAAGAGGTGAATATCCCTCTGATTCAGTCTCAGAAGCATAGCTAAGAGGAGTATATCCTACAGATTGAGAATATTGCTGAAACCTATCGTATTCCTCGTCTCTAATCTGTTCTTCTCTATCCCAAAAAGGATAATATCCATCAGTTTTATCTTCAGATACATAATTAAGAGTGTTGTTGATATGGTGCCCATCAACAATAGGATCCATCATTTGAAAGTAAGGATCATTCTCAACTGGTGGAGTCCTCAAAGTGTATCCTACTGACTCATCACTGGAAGAAATGGTTATGATCTCAGCCAACGGAAGGACTCTAGGATCCCGGAAAATGAATGCTGGACTCGTGCTTTCCTCGGAAGGCATGTCCCTTGATAATGGTAAGGAATCAGATTTTCCCGGAGAAGTGTTGGGTAGGCGGTTGAAAACAGCTTCCATCTTCAGTCTACCTTTTACTTCATTGATACGGGAAAGAGCATGACTGACTGTTTCTGTGTCGCTTAACCAAATTGCATTTTCTTGATTGGTTCCTAAGATAGTTCTAGTAATGGCCTCATTTTCCTTCTTGGCTTTCAGGTATCGTTCGTTACCGACTACAGACTTCCTGGCTGTTAATCGTACGCGTACCATCCTGTCACAAGAATTTCACAACATTAGATAATGTTGGACTGAGGAAAATTGGCGGACTCATAGGTTCCTAGTGTTTTAAACCTAGGCTCTGATACCACATGTAACGGACACACTTATACGATAAATTTAAAACTTTACAATTCATACATAAAAGTAAGAACAATACCATTTTGAACAAACAATTTCTTTTCAAAACATAAATAAGAAACATTTATTGCATCTATAAACTATTTCATTTCAAATGAAATTACAAAGCATGAAGAGAAATATACATACATACGCGTGGAAGCACAGCCTATGAAATAGAAGGTCGAAGAATTCCACGATAAGCTTTAGATCATCAATGGGTGTTCGTGGAAAACATCTTTCGGCGAATTTTTCCGCCAACCGCGGACTTATAATCGCGTTACGCCGCGATCATTTTCAATGGCTGACCCCTCCCGCCAGAAAGAAGAGATTGGTTAAGGTAACCTTTAATAATGACTACCAATGGACATAATCTTTGGAATTCTACAAGCCCAACTTCGTTATGCAATAAATCTAAACTAGGTTATTCCGGGAATCAGTGGTAGCGAATGTAGTACAACAACTAAATGGTTTACTTACACTACTTTGGCCAGTGTTTCACGTTCAGCGAAGAACATGGGTATATGTCACATTCGCGGCGGGTTCAACTTGACTTGAAGCTATCGCAATTCTACGCGTAGGTTGGTCTATCGGGGTAGTCCGTACCCTAGACTTCCTACAACATTTTACTACCGGAATGATGAATCTATTAAACAAGGTACTACAACAGACGCCCTAATTCAGGATGTATTCATCCTAGGGATACAATAACTTAATTAAGTTGTTTGTATTAAGTTGTAGAGTATATCTTGCAAATATTCTTGACTCAACCCTAGTATCTAATATTTAAACACAAGCATATGCTCATTATATAGAGCCACTTATACACAATGCAGATTGTTTTCCATTAACTAATGTAAAGTGTACACCATTGACAACAAAAGCCAAACAAAAGCCATGACAAGACTATATTCATGATAATGGTTAAGAAACTATTATTCTTTTTAGTTCAATCTTGAGACAATCATACTCATTTCTTTCCAGCCATGACTATAATTGAGAGAATTATCAGATTAATATAAAAAGTAAGAGTTTAGCATGCCTGATTTAGCTTTCCACAAGTTTGGAAGATAGCTCCTTCACTGGCCTCTACTCAAATCACTTTCAGCTTGGATTCTTGAAACCAGTTACTCAACACAGTAAAGACAATTCCTGATTGCTCCTCTTCTATTCAAAGATTACCAGTAATTTCAACTTCTGCCTTCTTATATTAACAAAATAACTTAGCAGTTCTTCTACTATGGCGAATTCCTTTTTAGCTTTAAAATGCTCAAGAAACTGACTGCAAATTCGTGTGCCTAAGAATGCCAAAACGCAGATATATTTATAGGTTAATTTTAAAACTGTTTTCCACCTTCTATGGCGCCAGGACTGCCAGCAGGTTGAAGAATATTTCAAACTAAAAACGTGTATCAAATTGGTGAGGGTTTCGACCTCCATGTTTGACAGCTAGAAGTTCATTTTAATTCGAATTTGTTTCAGACTGTTAAAACTGTGACAACTTTCAACTGGCGCGTTTTTACAGTTAGGTTAAATGCCAAGTTTCATTTCTGACTTCTTCCTTGCTCAAATGGCGTACAAATTTCATTTTATTCACCAAGCAAGAGATGAATCGGCCATTTTCAGACGTCTGGCCCTAGTCGCGCGGGTTACCTGCGCGTTTTTCATTTTCCTTATTTCATTTTCGCGTTTTCTCTTCTTTATTTCGACTTTGTAAATCTTCAATATTTAAATGACGTTTTCAAAATAAATATGTTGCATTTGCTAAAGCTCAGAATTGAATTTCAACGGATTCATTAGAGAAATCCGCGATTTAGAGAAATTCGCGAATTTCCATTTTCTTTATGATTTACATTCGCCTTTTATAAAAGTGTTTCAAATGTTTAACTTTCTTTTCATTTGATTTTGTTAATTCTTTTATTTAAATATATTTGGTATACTCTATTAAAATACTTATATAATTTAGTTTATGTATAATTATTTAAAATATCAATTTAAATAATATTATATACATTTTAAACTATATTATATTAATATTTTAATATAATACTAAATATATTGAAATACTTATCTTTATACTAATACACATATATTTATTTACATTATACGTTAAACATGTAAATTAATATATATGTATTCGTATAACTTCAGAGGCAAGATATCATTACAATATATAATTCATTTATCTCGTTAGCCGTGGGTATGTATACTTGTATATATATCTGTATATATACTCCATGTATAAGTATCCAAAAATACATTTATATCGACACATACGTATGGCATATCCATCTGCTTAATACGTTTGTATCGACATGAATGTACTTATGGGTACTTGTACATATCGTATTCGTATGTACAAATACACATATCCACCTCTAACCAGAACTTATCATTTATAAGGTTATACTGTCAAGCATCACTTGTTTACACATTCAGAAGAAGACACGACTCCTAATGATACGAGACAAGCCTACGGATGACTTACCTTTAACCAAAACAATGACTTAGCTTACTCAGTTCTATGGCTTGTGTGTGTATGTCCAGTTGGTATCCATTACTGTTTACCCGACCAAGTTCTTCCCCGAGTGATATCTCTCCTCTGTCTCGAGGTACAAACCTGTTTCCTGCAAATCATGAAATGGTAACGGAAGTTATTTGCTCAAGACCAAAGCAATATACATTAAGCATCGTAGAAAGTTAGAACAACATTATTTCATAACTCAATATGCTAATTTCATTCAAGATTTACATCAATAGAAGCATCAGATAAAGAGACAATTATTTAGGATACATCCAATTGATCACAAGAACAATTCAATTTATTCAACAGAAAGATTCAACATTTACAATGTACATCCTATAAATAGTAGCTATACAATGAAGGGTGCCAATGATCGCGGGCTCGCGGCAAAGAAAAAGCAATTACCAGAGGTCGGAGTCCGGGAAGAAACCGTTGGTAGAACCCTGCTTTCGGCCGAGCCTCCACGAGTCCGCAGTGGCAACACCGGAACCGTTCTCAAGCATCTGAGGAGTCTCTTCTTCGTCGAAGGATTGCGTGAATCTGGAGGTGCAATGATGCGGGATAATATTGATATCTGGAGAAATTGAGTTAACATTACAGGCGTCACGCTGTGGAGTTGATCCAGCGAGGATCCAACGGGATGATGGGGGGGAGTTCATCACTGACCCTCAATTTCAGCGAGGAGTTAGAAGGCGGCCATGAATAAGGGGATGATATAGTTTGGAGTGTCACCGACCCACTTGAGATGATGCGAGAATGATGTAGAGGTTGAGCGAGTTAGAAGTGAGAGCCGCAGGGAGCAGCAACCTTTGATACTCTGATATGATGTGCCGGTGGCTTGGGATAGAATGAGAAGAGCCCCGAGAACTTGATGATCGAAGCTGATTGAGATGGAAGAGTTCTTGAGCGAGGATGGAGTGCACCTCCACACGGAAAAGAAAGAAAGCAAAGAAAATTTTTGAAGATATCGAGAGGATGAAACACCAGCACCCTTCGTATTGGCGTGCCCTGAAGTTGGTGTGACTGAAGTGAAGCGTGCACGAGGAATTATGTAGTCTGACTGCGGATTTAGGGCCTTAGTGCGCGGTGTAGAGGAGTGTGATAACTCCTACCTTGCCCTCAAAGATAGGTTATTCAAGAAAGAAGGGAAGTATAAGAAGTTGAAAAGAGAACACAAGGCCTTAATTGGATATGTACAGCAGTTGTCTCGTTCTCGAGGGCAAGATATTCCAGTGATAGGGCTTACTCCGACGAATGTACCTGAAAGAGTCGATCCCAGCGGCTTGTGAGTTAGGAGGATGCTGAAGGCGAGATAAATGGGTCCGCGAGGAGTTCGTCTTTGGGAACGGAAGGTATGGAGGACCTTTATACGCCTTTCAGCGAGGCCTCTGAGTATTTTAACTGCGGATGGATGCGATTGGATCATGCTTGAGGCGATGCCTCTATGCTCAGTAAGGTGATCCAGCGTCTTGAGGTATTGAGGCATGTGCCATTGCAGTTGCTGATTGATGGAGGCGTCATTCAGGAGAATGACCGATATGATTTCTCTTGGTGGTATTCTTCGGCGATCACTGGGCGTGGTTCTTCGATGCGGCATAGGCGGATTCAGCTAGAGTACATAAGGCTATGGCCAACATTATAGATGGAGTTCAGAATACCTTTGAGGCTATATTTGCTAGGCGGCTAAATCCAGATGAGATAATTGTTGATAATTTGAGGGGTTTGCTGGTGCCTTTCTTTGCAGACGTTAAGACCTTTGTACAGGATGATTTCGAGAATACTGCTACTTTCTCCACTTTGATGCAGAACACGCAGGACTCCTTAGCTGCTTGGAGAAAATCTTGTACGAGACATGAGCATTGGGATTCACGATATTAGGTTGGCTCGTTACGTCGCCTATTTCAGTTCATGAAGTTGAAATTTTGTACTTGGCAGTTGTTGAGTTTGCGGTGGGAGATTAATGGGAATCTTATTTGGCGGGCGAGGATCTTCTAAGAAGGCTGAATGTGAACGTTATTACATTTTACTATTTAGGAGTGAGTGGGAATCTTTGATTCATTTGATAATACCACTCCCTATTCTGGCAATTTTTAGGGTTAGGGATGAGGTGGCACGATTCTGGCCACTCTATTAATTGTAACCCTAGCCGTCTTTTGGGACTTGGCTAGCTATATAAAGGGGGAGTCCCCCTCATTTGTATCTCATTAGACAAGTAGACATTAGATCAGGCATTAGTATTAGAGCTAGAGATTGGAGAGTAGAGCATAGTAGAGCATTGTAGATCATTTTTGTTAGTGTGGAAGAGAAAGAAAGTTTTCCCTTTGAATACTTTTGAGGAGATTGTTGTGTAACACTTTTTATGATAAATTGATCTTTTCATTGATGGTGGAATTCGTCTTGTCATAAACAGCTAGCAAGGTCTCTTCTTCCTTTCGAATCCAAGTAGCTTAATTTCATGCAAGTAGTTTACTTTGATGTGTGGTATTTTTGTTGAGGTAGCTTCTTTATTCCATACCACTAGCAACTTGTTGATGATAAGTTTGCCTTGCGTGGTCGACTGGAAATTATCTTGTGTTTAACTTCAATTGTGATTCGTATGCTTATATGCATCGTTGTGATGGTGTATGCATGTTGAGTCATAATTTGAAAATCTTTTGTTACCCCCTTGAAGATTGCACTGATTTCACTGAAGCTGCCCAACGTGAGGCTAGGTGAAATTTGGTTGAAGTCTGCCAAAACTGAATCCCACATATCTTGCATTTAGAGTAGAATACAAATTTCTTAGGCCCTATACCCTTTTACTTTCCGCGCATTTCTGACTAGTTTTAGGAAAACAAGCTATATTGCCAAATCATACGCGAGAATTCCCCTTCAAAATCATACATTAGCTGCTAACCGCAAGAAGTCTGAACAATTGTGTAAGTCCCCTCGTAAGAACACAGCAAATACACATCAACCGAACTGGGTCTATTCGCATTAAAGGAACCTTGGAGTTGAGCGATGCGAACTTTCTGCGCAATCTTAAAGCATGCAGAATGCTGATGATCTGAAGATAATTGTATGGACTATTTCGTTCTGGCTTTGTTTGAATTAAGGTCCTGAAACATTAAGCAAACTCTCAAGAATGTTTGCGACAATATTCTAAAGAATCCACTATAATCCCCAGCATAATTACGCGCCATGGACGTTCCTATTTAGAAGAAACTATGATGAAGTTTTGTTTGAAGGAAAGAAAACAATGATGTTTTCATAACAAGTATTCAACAAATCTATGAAACACAATCAATGACCTGCACTATAACATACTGAATCTAAGCAAGACATTGAGGCAATAAGATTAAAATGAGGATTTGATGGAAATCACAAACTGTTAATCTAAAGACTTACTCACAATACATGCACAAGACAGAACTGAGAAGGAATGACAAGCTTCTTTATTGAAAAATCTGAGATATTTGCATTACAAATCTCAAGAAATCATGAGTTACAAAGTGAGAATGATATGCCTCAGCAATCTCCAAACCAAGAACTAACTCCAATAATGAAAGAAGAGAAAGAATTATAGAAAGAGTCTCAAAATTCGAAATTGAATTTTGGCTCCAAAAGCTGATGTGTTGTCAATCCTCTCCTCCAAATAAGGCATGCAATTGCCAACCAACTCCAACAAGAGTTGTCAAAGTTTGAACAACTTTGTGGGTCGTATACAAATGAAAATCCCTCCAAATCAGGATCATAACTGAAAGTAACAAAGGTGTTTGTACCTCAAAACACTCCTTGACTCATGTCAAGTCAAAAAGAGCTCAAAACTGAAGTCAAATTCCTAATTTAGTGCTAAAAAATCCTTGATCTTCTCAACATGTTGGCATTGATTTCTAACCATCTCCATGACTCATACAAGTAATTTAAAGCTCAATTTGAACCCCCTTTGACCATCATTCAATAATTTGAAATTTCATTCAAATTACTTTGATTTGCATTTTATGATATCATTTATTTAAAATGATTTATAACTTATCATTTTAAATGAAGATTTAAAAATAAAAATGAATGCAAATAAAAATTAATAATCATATCCTATTTTTGCATTTATAATAACATTTATTTAAAAAGTGATAATAAATCACTTTAAAATAAAGTCTTTCAATTATTTCCAAATGCAAAAATAAAAGAGTTCTTAATCAAATATAAAGAGATTTATTTTTGATTAAATCTATCATATGATATCAATATCAAAAAGATATTCAAAATAAATGAAGGTATTAGAAAGCCACGTTTGAAGTGAAAGCTTTTAGAAAGGAAATAAAAAAGTTTTTTGAAAGAACTTTAAGGCAAAAGATTGCCTTCTCCAACGCATCCCTTAGGGTTATAACCCTAAAATGAACATTCATTTCATTTCATTCTTTTGCTGTTGGAAGAAGAGAGCCGCCATGAATGAAACCCCAGCCACGTTTTTGCTGATTTACACAGAAAACTCCACCATTTTTTGATATTCTGGAAGTTAAAACACAAAAATAAAAGGTAAACTTCTTTTTCTTTTTTGTGTGTTTGTTAAAAACAGAAAAATACATGCATTTTGAAAGCTTTTTAAGCTCAAATGGCGCAGTTATGTATATTTTTCTGACGTTTTTAACAACTCTTGCTGTGTTTTTCTTCTGGATGCCAACATTCTCTGAGATTTGAGCCTTATAATAAAACCGCCTTATATATCACCTCTCCAAAAGATTTTTGTGGAGATTTGGAGGAAAAACAAAAGGTAAGTCTTATTTTTTCACAAATCTGGAAACTTATGGCTGCTGGAAACACTGTTTTTCTGATGGATTTTATTTCCTTGCTTGGCTGCCATAAAAACTCTGAGCATTCCTTGTAAATCTGTTTCTTTGTAATGGCCGCCATTATTTTCTATATTTAAGCTTATTTCGAGAGCTCAAGAAAACTTTTGGTGGCTGCAAATCTCTGCTCTGTACATATTTTGGCCACTTAATTTTCTTTCAGATTATACACTACAGTTTTGTTGTGCTGAATGGCAGCCATATCTCTAGTATACGTCTTCATTTGAAAGTCTGAATCTTTAAAATATAAGAATCTTTCTGTCCTATTTATAAAGACAGGATATAAGAAAAATCTGCTATGATACCAATGTTATTGTTAAGAATTCAGTTGGGTTATTTTGGCCTCTATCATGACTGAAAACTTGAAAAAACATGTGTACCCCTCTTTGAACAGTAAAGTATATCAGAACCAGAGACTAATATTGCATTGGTGAATAAATAATATCTCTTTGTTGAAACTTTTCATAGCTGCCATAACTCTTGCTTTACGAAGAATGAAACCCTTTATGCATTGTATTCGTAAACTGAACATGGTTGTTCTTTAAATCTTTGTTCTGGATGCCTTGAGCACTGTAAAATTCATTGATATCAGCTTATTAACTCTTGGGAATTAATAATCTGTTCTCTTCTTGGCATGAAGAAATCTGCAATAAAAGAGCTTATATATTTAAAAATACATAAAAGACATTGCATATAATGAAATAATGCAACAATCTCTTTTATATGAGGCTGCTCTTCTGAATTTTTTATTTTTTTTAACTGTATTGACGTCATGATGAATTTGTAGCACAATTTTCTAAATGAGCTGGGCTCCACCCTTGTGGGAGCCCATTTAACCCCAATCATATTGAAATTCGATGAATTCAGCAACATTACTTTTCCTGTTTCTGCACATGAAACAAACAAGTTAGTAAAAACATTGGATCAAATGATTCCCTGATGATTGAATCTGGCATTTTTTATTCTCTTAGAATTTGACTATATTGATTTGATTCAACAATAGATGCAAATTATATTTCGGTTGAACTTAGCATGTTTTGAATTTCGTGACCTGAGCTCTAACATCACTTTCTACCAATTGCAGATGCTGAATTTGAGAAGCTAAGGAGTTGAAGACCGAAGATGCTGAAGACCAAATAGAAGAATGATGAATCAAGTCTACATCAGTCCTCAAGGCAATGACGACATGATTTTCTTTACATGTTTCACTTTACTTGTTCCTCAGTTGTATAGTTTGTATTTTTTGTTGAATTGAATCAACTTAGTCTACCCACGGCTTGTGTGGGATCACAAAACATATTTCTCTTAATAAATCATTTGTTCATGATATGAAATGTCTTATGATCAGCAATCTAAATTTTTTCCGATTACATAATGAAACAATGATATTGCAATTGTTCTGAAAACATGTTTTGTAATCAAAATGAATGATTATCTACACTCTAGCTCTTAAATCTGTAATGCTTTTCTGAAAAACAGCAGTAACAATCACTACATAATGTATCACTCAGCTTGAATGATGTTCTTCAAATGAAATTTGTTCAACGATTGCCTTGCCAAGACTATCCAATCAGTTTAA
>VDFB02102852.1:0-12417 GCA_007258455.2 Sequoia sempervirens
TTTTTTGATACGCAAGGTAGGGATTTATATTAATTTATATAAAATATACATGCATCTGCATAGCAGGAGAAAACAATCCTTCATAATATTTGAGCCTATCAGCTAAACCTTCCAACCCGGGAGCAAGCTACTACTGGTACAAAATTTGTAGTCCCACTGCATGGCTTCAAAACTAGCTACTATTATAATTTTAAATAAAAAAAATTAAAGTCAGGGGCCGAGCCTCACCCAACCTGTGCCGAATTTCCAGTTCCATTGCGATACTACTAAAAACCATCCAGTATTATGATTAACCACAAAATTTAAAACATTAAAACACTTAAAACAGGGAGGCCAAGCCTCATAGAAAGCCATTTAATTCTGTAAACTGGGTGAAGTCTTCCACCCATTCCATCCCCTCCTCCATCACGAGCCTCAGCTTCCTCTTTAGAAATTTGACTGCCATGGGCGATACCATTATGTGCCTCATCAATTCTGGCCCCTTGAGGTCTAAAATGAAGGGAAAAACTTTGACAGCCTCGTCCGTCTCCCAAAGAAGGTCCAGGTCTATGGGGCGCAGGATTCCTTTGCCCTTGAAAGCCACTTTTAGCGTCTTCTCTAACCCCCCTAGCAGGTCACCTCAGAAAAGACGCTCCATTTCCTTTGCCTCCGCCTTCGGGATTTCCAGGTCTAGAATAATGGCTAAGAACTGAGAAGAGATGTGAGCGTTGTCTCTCGCAAATTCCTTTCTTTCCAAATGACCTTTGCCTAATACCATTTTGACTGCTAACATTGTCAGGGGATCATCCTCAAGCAGAATTCGCTTTTGCCTTTGATCCGTAATCTCCCAGAACACTATTTGTCTCTCCTTTGCCACCAAGGAGATTGGTGTATCAACACCGAAACTTTCCAGCCCCCCCACCGAAATGGAGATAATGAATTTTGATTTGCTCGTTCTCGCCATTTGCACCCCTTTTGTCGACCGTTCCCTGCATAGAGACAAAACACAAACCAAATTTCAAAAACCATAATGTGAGAATGTCTTCATCAGTTCATTTAAAAGGCCCATATGTTGTAAGGTCGAGCCTCCGCGCACGAATCTGAATAATGGCAAAGAAAGCATTCCATCCTTGCCATGATATTGTCCTACAACCTTCATCCTTCATTTGGCTATCTCCTCATGAGAAGTAAATTTTCCACTCGACCCAATTGCTTTAGTTTTCATGATTGTCGTGCCCTACATGTCGAGCTGTTATCACTTGGATTCTTGTGTCATTAATTCCTCTTGACGACACTGAGGCCTTCCCTAATTTAGTGGCCTGCTAAACTCTGATTTATTTCCTTCCGCTTCCCTCCATAATTTTGGAGATGGCTTGGAATGATGTGGTCTTGCCACTAAGCAGCCATCTTTCACACCCCGTCCACCACCTTAAGTTCTCCTTCTTTGTTGGCTTAATTTTCTCTTTATGCGTTGACCTCGTGGATGTGAGTAGTAGGTAGCTATATGAGGGACGGAGGGGGCCCACCCTGCCACCCACAAGAAATTACTCTGTATTACATTCTTTGAATCCGGGTCCAATTACTCCCTTATTAGACAAAGAGTCAGCTTCCGTGTTTCCTTCCCTTAAGGTGTGATTGATCATCACTTGTTCAAAATGCCTTAGTTGCTCTAATGCAGCTTCCAGATACACCTCCAATTTCCAATTGTGGATCTGTCTTGTCCTTAGAGCATTTATGACCAGAGTTGAGTCTCCTTCGACTATCAGATTTTTAATACCTAATTCCTTACCCAGTTTTAATCCAAGTAGAAGAGCTTGGAATTCAGCTACATTATTTGTTCCTTCTGCTAGAGGCTGAGCTAATCTCCCCAGAGTCGAACTTGTGGAAGTTCTAATTATGCAGCCTGCCCCAGATGGACCCGGGTTCCCTTTGGAGGCTCTGCCAAAGTTCAGTTTGGCCCACCCCTGCTGAGGGGGGATCCACTATGTCTTGTTGCGCTATTATGAGGAAGCCGCATTTCCTAAGCAGCCCAGTGGGGGGGTTTTGATTTCACACCATTGTTTCATGATCCAAGCATCCCATTTGGTAAAATTAGATTTTTTCTGTTTGACCATCAGCTGTGCATTGAAAAGTTCTACTATGCTTGCCTCTATCTTTCACTAGAGCCTTGGGATCGACATCTCTTTATCTTGAAAAAGACGTCTGTTTCTCTCCTTCCACACTTCCCAGATTAGGATTGAAGGACTCATCTTCCATAGATCCCCAAAGATGGAGTTGTGATCTTTACTTGGCCAAGAGTTTAAGCATTCTAATAAGGTATTGGGAAAAATAGTTACCCAGTTTAGTTTATTGCACAACCAACACCACATCTGATAAGTGAACTTATAATTAATGAGTAAGTGATCCACTGTTTCCTCAGACTCTTTACACAGAGAGCATCTGGTCAGACCATGATAGCCCAATTTGGTAAACCTGTCTCCTGTGAGGATTCTTCCTTGAGCTGCATCCCATGTGAATATCCCAGCCTTTGGGAGACAAACCTTGTTCCAACAAAGATTTCGAGGGAACTTTAAATTTTCTTGAGTTGAGGATGATAGTATGTTGTATCCTATCTTGGCCGAATATATCCCATTTGATGCAGCGTCCCAACGTAATCGATCACTCCCCTGTCTGCCCCATATCCTTCTTCTTGACAATGCTTTCTCAAAGAATTCAATTTCCTGGGCTCCCAGTTCTAGACTTCTCACCAATTTCCACTTCATGTAACCTTCAGCTGAGTCTTCTGAGTGATCTATGTAATCTCTAACTTTCAATCCCCATATTTGTTTAGTCTTCTCCTTTACTCTTGCGAGTTCTGGGATGTCGGCTAATGTTGGATGTCCTTCCCAAGATTCTTCCTAGAACATAGCCTCCTTTCCATCCTTCACTTCCCACGTAAGAAAGTCTGTTATAAGATCTCTACAATTTTTAATGAAGTTCCAAATTCGGGACCTAGACGGCAAGGATTTTGCAATTAGGAAGCAGTAATGGTCTGCTTCCAAATATTTTGCTCTAACTATCTTCACCCATTTGAGATCGGGGCAAGAATGAATAGTCCAAGCTAATTTTGCCCCCAGTGCCTTGTTTTGACGAAGAACATTTCTCAAACCTGTCCCATCTTTATCCCTCTTCTCACAAACCTTTTGCCATTTAATGAGAGGAATTTTCTTTTGATCTGAATTGCCTTTCCAAAAGAAGTCCGTCATCACCCTGTTTAGTTCTTTGCTCACTCCAATAGAGAGCTGCAGACAAGACATCATATAGATGGGAAGTGCTGAAAGGGTTGATTTCAGCAAAGTTAACCTCCCTGCCTAGGAAAGCCACCTGTTTTTCCATGAAGATATTCGATCCTTACATCGTGTCACCATAGAACTCCAGGCACTGTTACTTTTGGTGCCTTTGTCCAGTGGTAGTCCCAAAAATTTGCATGGCAATTGGCCCATCTTAAATCCTAGAATTCACAAGATTTGAAGTTCATTGGGAAAATTAGAGTTGAAGAAAAATATCTCTGATTTAGCCTTACTTCTTGCTCTGAAGCCCTAGAATAATCTTCTAGCATTTTTTTGTATCTTTGTGCCTCTTTTGCTGAAGCCTCACCAAACAACATTGTGTCGTCCGCAAATTGCCGATGCGTGATGTTGGGTAGACTGCTAGTTACTTGCAATCCTTGAATCCATCCGCACCTCCTTGCATTTTCAATCGATCTCCCGAGTGCTTTAGCCATTATTATAAACAGGAAGGGGGATAGAGGGCCCCCCTGTCTAAGCCCTCTTGAAGCTGTGAAATATCCCTATAGAGAACCATTAACCAACACTGAAAAACATGGACTAGCCACCCAACCAAAGAGCCAATCTAACCATTCCTTTTGAAAGCTGAAGGCTTCCATTACCTTGAAGAGGAATCTCCAATTCACTCTGTCGTATGATTTTTTGATGTCCAATTTCAACAGCATTGCCAGTTTATTCAGTTTTTGAATTGAGTGTATGAATTCTTGAGCAATGATCACCCCATCTAAAATTGAACGTCCTGGGACAAAACCTGTTTGTTCCTCAAATATAATTGTGGGGAGAATCTTCTTCAATCTATTAGCTATTGCTTTGGCCAATATCTTGTAAATCGTGTTACACAATGATATTGGGCGAAAGTCTTCCCAGGAGTCTGGTTTTTCTTTCTTTGGGATGAGGGCAATTAAAGTGTTATTTGCTTCCTTTAAAACTCTTTTTTTTTTTTCCTAGAGTCTTCTATGGCTTCCCAAACATCCTTACCCAAGAAGTGCTAGCATTTCTAGAAAAAACTGACCAAAAATCCATCCGGTCCAGGTGCCTTTTCTGGTTGCATCCCAAAGACTACCTCTTTCACTTCATCTTCAAATAATTTTCCATTCAAGGCTCTCATTTGAGTCTGAGAAATCAATTTTGGTATGAATTGCAAGGAGACATTCTGGGCATCCCAATTTGAACCTTCCCAGTCATTGAGCAAGTTCTGAAAGTATATAACTGCTGAATCCTTGATATCCTTCAGATCTTCCATCAATCTTCCATCCCCATCTTTCAAGCATGATATTCTGTTGAATTCCCTCCTTGCTTTCATGGAATTGTGGAAGAATTTCGAGTTTCTGTCTCCTGTCTTCAACCAGACCTCTCTGGATTTTTGTCTCCAGAAGACTTCCTCTTTGGCCAGGATATCATTGAGCTTGTTGGTTAGTGCCTTTTCTTTCATGTAGCAGTCTTCGTTCATACCTCTATTAATAATTTCATCTGCTAGTATGTCCAATTCTTCCTCTGTTTGTTCTTTCTCTTTGAAGATGTTCTTGAAGCTCTCTTTGTTCCATTGTTTCAGTCGCTACTTCAAGTATTTTAGCTTTGTGATCACATTGAATAAGCTTGAACCCTCTGGAGAGCATTCCTTTCACCATTGTTCCAATAATTCCATCACGCTAGGTTCCTTAAACCACATCATTTCAAATTTGAATGGGCAACGAATCGGCCCCTTCTCCCCATCTATTTGAAGTTGAATTGGAAAATGGTCGGAGCCAGTCCCAGAGTTTATCTTTCTCTCGAAAGAGAAAGGAAAAAGGCTCAGATTTCCTTTGAAGAAGAATCTATCTAATTTTTCCGCTATACTTCCAAACCCTTTCCTATGATTTGTCCACGTAAAATGTCCATTTCCTATAGGAATTTCCAGTAAAGAGTTTCTCTCCACAAAGCTACAGAAATCCTTTTGGGACTGTAGTGCTTTTCCTGATCCACCTTTCTTATCTTCTTGCCTAAGAATTGCATTAAAGTCCCCTCCTATTATGCTAAAACCCTATTGCATTCCGTTCAAGATACCATCCAATTCTAGCCATACCAATCTTTTTTGAACGCTCATCAAGGGACCATACACATTTATTAGATTGAAATGAAGATTCGAGATTAAACTTCTTACCTTGCACACCATCTAGTGACAACTCGTGTTCAAGGCCACTATTAGGACTGTCTGCAGTTTCCATATAATCAATAAGCCTCCCGAAGCCCCTTCTGCTTCCGCACCTATCCATTTCCATGACCTCAATTTTCTGCCAAATTTCTCCAGATCTTTACCACCTAATTTTGTTTCTTGAAAAATGTAGATTTTTGCTTGAATCACTTCTATGTGGCGCTTGATGTGGCTCCACTTGTTAGGAGCATGTAAGCCCCTAACATTCCAAGTTATAATTTTCATTGCTGTTCAGGAAGGGCTCCACCCTTCCCTACTTTAATCATTGAATCAATTTTTTGTTGTCCACTGGCCTCCCCATCCTGTTTTCTCTTTTCTTGGTTAGGAATTCTACCCCGCTTTTTCTGATCCCCGCAGTTCGGAGTGAGTTTAAGTATGTCCCTTCTATGAATTCCTAGTCAAGATTTGGCTGCCTGCAGTTCTTCTGTCATCTTTCTCTTTTTTCCTGATTGTGGGCTTAACAACTCTATCGTTTCTTGACGTTCTGCCTCCCAAATGTCCTCTATACCTTCTAGGTTAAGCCCTACCTTCATCAGCCCTGAATTTGCTTTAGCCGCCTCCGCTAATTCCACTAGTTCCTTCCCAACTTCTATCAGAGAGTCCAATTCCACATTTCGACAACTGTCCCCCAGAAGTTCTAGAGTCTCAGAGATTTTGTCTTCTAAATCCACAAACTGATCCTCCCTCTCCTTCTGGTCCTCCTGTAGCTCCTTCCCCCTTCTATTTTATCAACTGCGGATGATCTTGGAGACCCAACTTGGGAGGTGCCCACCAAAGATTGCTCATTGTCCCTGTTCTCCTTTGTAGAAACCCCGCACTTCGTTGGCAGAGTCTTGTCATGCCCTACCTTTGGAGGGGAAGGATTTGTGGTTTTGGTGTTGATTAAGGCTGACATTTTGGGAGTCACCAGTGGGACATCCAAAAGGCAGGATTTACTTGCTGATTCGTTAGGTGTTCTGCAACCCAAAGTATGCACCAGATTGTTATGCATTAGAGAATCCCGCTCCAATTTTTGAACCCAGTTTCCATAGTCTGTTAGAAGTTCAATATCACTCCATATCTTCCTGTCTGCTTTATTTTCCATGCATATGCGCACATAGGTTTGGTTCTTCTTAGCCAATTTCTTTTCTTCTGCGCATACAAATGTGCCCAGTTGATTGCCTATCTCCTCCAAAATGGAGGGAGACCAAAATTCCTGAGGGAGATTTGGTAAGTTGTACCAGTCTTGTAGGGATTCCATCGCGTGGGTCGTTGGATCAAAACCCACTATCCATTGCCTTAAATAAAAGCCACAACCATCAAGAACCCAGACCCCGTTCACTATTTGGTCTCTGGTTTTTTTGGATGGACAGACTACTAGGAAGAAGTCATTTTGAAGCATTTTAGACTGTAGTTCTGAACCCCATCGTTCTTTCCACCACTTCACCAAATATTCCTAGTTGAGATCCTTCCCGAACCATTTCCCAATCAAGCCTAACTGCTCTAACCTCAAGACTTCTGCTTGCAATTTCGAAGAGCTGATTACTAGTTTGGTTCTTTCGCCTTTTAGATCTTTGGGAAAGAGTTGGCCATGATGTCCCCTTTCTCCCTCTAGGATATCTTCCCATGCTTCCTCCCATTCCTTATCAGCCGACTTCCTTTTCCAAACCACTCCTCCTTTCCCATTTCTACCTTTAGGGTTTCTTCTTGGGCCCTGTCTGCCCAGCCATGGAATTTCATTATGCCCTCTTTTTCCTTCATTCTGTTGCCGAGGTCTGCAAAACTCTTCATTTCTGTACTGTCCGTTCTTGGTCCTGCCTCGAGAAGAACCAGTACCTCTGTTCGAATGAAGATTCCCGTGAGCCTGGTCTTCATGAAAATGACCATTCTGTGCATTGTTCTGAGGACAGGCACATCTCTCTTTCATCCAGACTTGATCGAGATTCCCACTCCTGTTTCCTCTGGGTCCCTCGTGTCCTCTGTCCCCATGCCTGAGTTTATCTGACTGTTGTTTTCCTCCATGATCGTTGTAGAGCTCCATTTTCGGACGATTGGTTAAACTACATGCCACATATATATTAAATATTAATAATTTATTATAATTTAATTAATATTAATTTTAATAAATATAAAATATATTATATTTACTAATTATAATTAATATATAATATATTAAATTTAAACTATATATATATTATTTCAATATATGATATATTTAATCATATAATATATTACTTAAAAATTTAATATATGCTTAATAATTATCATTAATGTATAATATATTATTTAAACTATTAAGAAATATACTTATCTCATATGACTATTATTTGAACTATTATTTAATCATGTTATCAAATAGTAGTTTAAATATAGTAGTTTAAATATATTAAGTATAGTTTAAATGATAAATTATATATTAATGATAATTATTAAATATATAACATAATAATCATATAATATATTTAGTATTATATAATAATAAATAATAAATAATTATTATTAATATTAAATATATTATGCATCCTCATAGAAATATATTAACAATTAATATTATTAAAATTATATTTAATATATAATATATTACTATTAATGATAATATATTATTATTATTATTATTCAAATAATATTAAATAATTATCAAATATATAAATAGATTTAATCATATAATATATCTAATATTAACAATATTGTATTAATATTATATATTAATAAGAATAATTATATAATAATAACTAATTATTAATAACTATTATTAATATGAATTTTAAATATATTATACATCATTATATAAAATATATTAATTATTTATATTAAATATATAATTTGAGATTGACCAATTATTATCATTATTTTTTAATATTAAAATATCTTTGTGATAAAATATATTATTTATTTAATAATTATTAAGTAGGCATATAATATATTATTTAAATGCGTGCTTAATATATATTTAAATTATTATTATGATTTTAAATATTAACAATTATACATCAAACTATTAAATATCATTTGAGGTTGTTGATCTTGGCTATCATGATAATAGGTAATGACAATATTTAGAGGTATTGAAATCATTGGTAAAGAACGAGTTAAAACTTTTGGTTAATTAATTAAAATTGGCTTATGTGATCTCTCCTTAACTCTTCCTTTGGACGAGAATTATTTTTGTTATAATCATATTTTAATAATATAATGGTATCATTATTAAATGGTATATATAAAATATTAATGATGTGTGATGTTATATAATTAATCATAATATGTTTAATATTATATATAGGGTGTAATATTGAAGCATTAATGTTTGTATTTATTTAATATTAAATATTAATTTGATAATATTTTATATAGTTTTTTAAACAAGAGCTGCAAGGCAGCGAAGTTCCTGCCAACAAGTTCTAGAATTGTTAGTAATAATGTTGATAAAACAAATGAATAATAGGTACATAAAAAGCAAGTTTTCCTGTTTATCAGTTGACATATATAACATGTAATGTATGTATAATCTCAAAATTGTTTGAACATAAGTTTGTTGAATATCTCAAAAGGTACTTATGTTATTTGAAATATACATTTGAAAGTTTGGAACAAATGTTTTGGAGCATAGAAAACACTATGAAAAAGAATGCCCAACCTGCAAAAGAATGCGCAAACATGTTATCAATGCTTATACTATTGAAGTTAATTAAATGAAGTTTACATAAGAAGCAATATGCAAAAAATGGGAGAATATTAAACAAAGAAATTACAAAAGTAGAAGATAAGCATACTCTTGACAGGCTTTATATGTCTCCACACAGACCATAATGTCTGTAGTTTCTAACTTCAAATGGATGTGAGAGAATGTTGAAAACTGCAGAAGAGAGATGCAAGAAGATAATACAGGAAAAAATCCAGTAGACAGATGAAATATTTTAATGAGAGCCCTCAGCATAAATCTACATCCATGAATGCTTCTAACACCTGCTATAAATTTAGGAAAGAATTTATTATATAATAAAATACTTCTACAATAAATTCCAATTCACAAATAAGGCTTGCAACAGAAGAAAGTACCTTTGATTTTATATTGCTTCTTTTCTATTTCACAACATAGGCAGGAGCTGCATCCAAAATAAAATTTCATCTGAGAAGTCTTTGAATGGGAAAAAACCATTTTCCATGTTGCTTCATTGTATGTATGAAAATGTACACTCAGGTATGATTTATTGTCATGAATTAAAGTATCTATCAGAATTGTTCACAAAACTTAAAGCCTAAACAACTGCCCTCTGGTTTTTTCTTCCTTTTTTGTTTTGAGGATTTCCTTCCTTGTATCCGTAGTGAATTCAATTCACTTTGTTTCCTTGACCACACTACCCAAAATCAGTGAGTGGCCCAAAAACTACCTTGAAAAACATGCGAAAGAAATGTTTTTTCCCTACCATGCCCAAAAATCCGCTTATATCGCTTAAAATATTTTTAGACCAATAAAATTGATGATAAATAATTTTCAAAAAAAATTAAGTTAAAAAAATTCATCTCTACTTTACAAAAGTTAAATATGAAAATAATAATATTTTGTAAATGAATTTATGTAAAATTAATATATTACATGATAATTTAATATATTAATATAATATATAATAATTAAAAATAATTTCATAATATAATATACTAAAAATATATTAAATTATATACTAGATGTTGTGTATTCTATAGTATATATTTTTAATTTATTAAATTATTTTTATATATTATATAATAATTTTTTAATTATATTTTAACATATAACAAGTAAATAAATGTTTAGGATGAAGAAAAAGTAATTAATGTGTTGAATGAAGGAAAAAAGTTTTTGAAGAGTTCAAAAATTCAAATAAATATTTCCATTAGATAAAATTTAACTTTGTGGTGAAAAAAATTATATGTTTAAAATAGTTGAGTTAAATTCATTTTACAATTTAGTAATCTTAATATATATATATATATATAGAATTAGTGTTGGGAAAGTAAATAATTTAACATACCTATATTTTAAAAATATATGTAAAGTACGCCGAGAGATATCCTTCTCAAGATGTCTATTTTTAATCAATTGAACCTTAACCCAAATTGAAGCTCAACTCTAACCATAAAACTATTTGAACCCTAATCAAAACCCTATTTGAAGTTGGTTTGGATTACTGGCTCATAGACAAGGACAAATTCCCTAGAAGAGTGTTTTGCAAGTTTGAAAAAGTGTAGATGGAAAACCCAAACTTCAAAAGTGTGGTTTATTGTGACTCTACGGCTCTATAATACCCCTCATGTTATTGCTTGATTTTTGACATTCTCTGTGGTTTTGGTTGGCACATTGTGATTTTGATGGTATTGTTGATATCATGTTATGGTAGCTTAGACTGTTACTGATTATATACTCTTACGATGCCATGGATATTATGATGATATTTTATTACGATTGTTTTGATGAAATTATTTGGAATTCAATAGACTAGGAAATAGTAATTAATGATATTGATGCAAATTAATGTAAACTTATAATGCTTTAGATGATGATATGAATTGGTGAGGGGACAGGTAGCATCACTCGTTCGCGAGCGCCCTGCTACACTGCAAATCCTTCTCACAATGCTTTGTAATTGATTTTATGTATGTATGTATATTGCATATCACCTTGTTGGATGCAAGTTTTGCAGGAATAAGACTCGATTCCACCTATTTCGATAGGTTTGGGCGAGCATTGAACCAACCCAACGGCAGGAAGTTGAATAAAGGTGACATGAAAGTAACTCCGTACCAAGGTGTCAACAGTCTTGTACCTTCTTGGTTTGTGCGTCTTGGTCATAATCATTGTGTTGTTGCATTGGTCTTTGTAGGTTATTGTGATTTTATGATTTGTCTAATGTGGTGAATGGTTTTATGTTGTGTTTTAAATAATTAAGCAATTAATAAAATAAAACCACAGAATAATAAATAAATTAAAGCAATGGATAAATATTAGTAGTAATAAAAATATTACATTTATTTTGTATCCTACAATGGTTGATTTTAGTTATCTAATAAAGTATTGTGGAGATGATGATTAAATAAAAGTTCTTTTTTGTGGAGTTAAATTTATTTAGTTTTAATCAAAATGCATGATAAAAGAAAATGAAATATAAATACATGAAAAGGCAACAAAAGGAATTAAGTATTAAATATTATTTTGATTTATTTCTTGAAATGTGACCTCTGGTATTCATGGGAAGAGGAAATTAAAAGGATTCCTGGGCATGGATTTTAATAAGGGGTTTTCTTTATTTGAGGGGATTGTTCGAATGCTGGAGAAATTTTACTTTCAATCATTTTGTGTCCTTGGTTTCTTTTTCTGTTTTCTAGAGAAATTGGTGAAGAGGAAGAAAGATTTGGATCTGTTGTTGGAAGATCGGCAGCAAGGAATTAGTTCAGCAAGAGGGACAAAGCTTCTACAGTTTTCTGCAAGCGTAGGATGCCAGGTTCTTTTCTTTTAATTATTTATTCTCTGTTAAAATAAGAATTGCTCTCTGTGTATGAAATTTTTATCTAGGGTTGGAAATCAACAGTTTGTGGAAAGAAATCTTTTGGGATTATTAATTAATCAATGGAAAATTATCTGGGGATCAGGATTGTTATATGTTGAAATAGGATTTTTGTGAGATTCTGGACTGTTGTTTATTGAAAGGGGGTTTTTGCTCGAAATCTGGAAATGAACAGTATTTCTGTTGTTTCATATTGTAAAAAAAAAATTGAGAACAATTTCCTTTCAACGAATTGCTGGTTTATACATATACTTTATAAAAAAACATTTCTTTTTATTTCAATCATGCACAGTGAAATGTACAGTATATATGTATCTTTCCCTATTTTTGAAATGCTCAAATTCCAGTGTGTATATATATATATATGTATATATATTAGATATATATATATATAAATATATAT
>VDFB02102853.1:0-12182 GCA_007258455.2 Sequoia sempervirens
GAAATGAAAATAAAATGGAGTAAACGAAAATGATAATATACGGTGAGTGAATAAAAACCATCAGGTTAGGTTGCACTTCTTTCTGGTGATCCCAACTCTTGTCAATATTGTAGTAAATGGTTTGGCAGAGTTATAGTTCGAGTTGACGTGATAGCAGCATTAAAAGAATTACAATAGTCACCTTATCATTCAAGACTCTGTCTATAATGTCTCCATCACGTTATGTACGCTAAAGGAAAATAATTTCTAAAACAGTACTGTATCTGCCCATGGTCTCTCGCCCCTACCTACCTCGATGCCCAACATTGATATTTTGTCATATTGTTTACCAGAGGTATAGTCGGCAGAGTACGTGCCATGGTTTTTCGCCTTGGAAGACCCCTGTAGAATCTGCCTAGATTTAGGTACATGTATAAATATAAGGCATGGATTTTTGGCAAGAATAGGTTGAGTACCCTGGACGTCTTCCTTTACATGTCACTCTCTTACCATAGCCCACTATCTAGTGGCGGGAGTTACCCATTCCTTGTTGAATGCTTCTTCCATAAATCTGCAACTAGCGGAAATATTTCTAGCTGTCGGAAATATTGGTGAATAAATGTTGGAAGTTGGGATACCTACACTGTTCGTCATTATGGTCACTTACAGACATATCAATGTGCTATGAGTAAAATAAATCGTAGTATTTATTATTAAGTAATCAAGAATTGACCAGGATTGTTAGTCAGCATTCCTTTTGTCTTGCTATTTTATCTCTACCCTACTCTTTAATCGACAACCCAGGCTGCTCTGCAAACTGGAGCCAAAATTTAAAATAAAAATAAAAATAAAAAAGGAATAGGGTGATGAGACGCCATTGTGAGTTCCCATGTGAGATGTAAAAAAAATTCATCTCTAAGTATAGTTGGTTCTTTCCTTCCTTCAATTTAAATCCATAGACGCTCTAGTCTCGGCACCTCCTATTTGGAAATGATAAAGAAACTTTGAAATAATAAGCATCTTTTCGATGCCAGTGCATGATATGGTAATTCAATGGTGGTGACTTCCCAACACAGAATAACACTAGCTTTACTAATAAGCAAAATAAAATTTTGTGATGATAAGTGTTAAGTCCTATCCTTCTCACGAATTATATTTGAAATAAAAATAGTTACAACGTAAAGAGTGGAAGAGGGGAATATATTCCCATATCCTTAAGTTAAATAGGATTTTATAAAAAGAATAGAGTAGGATATTACTAAGGATTCTAAAAGGAGAGATCATTTCCTCCCTATTCGATTTTCTTTATTTTTTTACTTCTCTTAAGGAAAAATAATACTTGGAAATATAGGAAAATTTTATATATTTAATTCTTGAAAATCTCTCCTTATATCTATTTCTTAGAGGGCATAGAAAGGGTAAATATATAAAGATAAACATGTTATTATTTTCTTATTTATTTATTTAGTGATTAATTAAATTAATATTAAGAAAGAATAAAATAATATATAAATACGTTAGTAATTATTTATTTATTTATTTTGTCAAGAACAAGTAATTATTTAAATTAATATAAAATATGAATAAATAATTAGACATACAAATTTAATAATTAATATACAAATACTCTCCCCACTCACACTTTTGAACTTCAAATTTTGTTGATACTATTGGCTTCATCAGCTTAGGTTGAAGGGGGCTCAAAGAGTGTAGGTAGAACAAGTAATATTATCATCTATTTGGTGAACGATAATAGTGTTGAAACTACCCCCAACGATTCCTACTAGTTGCTTACTCATTAATTGTTTGAAAAGAAATTAGTAGCATTTTGTGTTAGTGTAAATTCAGGGCACTTCAGGATTCATGCCTTAGAGACTTTAATTTTTAGAAATAGCTATATTAACCTTATCAACTCTATAATTAAAATTGGACTTAGTCATGGCATCACGACACTTAAGGAAATGTGAAGGTCGAATTTCTAAATTAAATTTATAGGTGGTGTCATCCTAAATAACATCGTCTCACCCAACATTAGGTAAGAAATTAATTTCTTTAAGCTTTAGCACCCAAAAATAGAAGTTAGTCAATGTGACCTTATTTATAGTCGCTATATGTGAAGTTACTCATTCATTATAATTTAACGAATTAGTGATTGGTTGAGAAGTTGCATTGTGTGAAGATGGTTCAGTGTGGATGAGTTATGTTGCAAACCTATGTTCAAAAAAAAAATTGTTGATTTTTCTCTAAGCAAAATTCTAGGCATGACAATATGGTTCATATACAAATTCATTATTTGTACACTAATCACTGAAAAACCAATGGTCATAAGCGATGACTCTATTCCACTAAGCATGGGGTCAATGTTCATGGTATTACTCTAAAATTTTCTTGAGTATATACAAAAATCCCCACTTTTTCATTGTGACTGTCTTCCCCCTAGAACATTAGGCTTCTTGAGCTTCTATACATATTTTCCCTTGTTTTCTCTACCTTGTCATAGTGCTTCATTGGAATGACTATGACTTCACTTTCAAGCCTATGACCATCACTTTATTGCTGCATTTTTTGAATCTATGCTCCTACTTCATCCATGTTTCTTTAATTTCCATCAATAAACACCATTCTTCTATCTAATGTTGAAGAACTATAATGATGTGTATGCAAATCATGCTCAAAATTTCTGCAATCAATACCAAGATCTATTTAATCTAGCACAACAAAGAGAAGATCAAAATATGAGAGTAAAGAATCCAAATGACCAATCCTATTACTTGGAGTGAATGATCATAAGTCCAATAGATAGGATCTTAATCACTCATATTGAAATATTCAAAAATGTCAAGAACAGGTCATAGTCTGCTAAAATCATTACTCTAACTTCCACTCTTCATTTACCTGTCAAGATACTACCCTTGCAACATTATCATAGACTGTAAAATAGAAAACTGATATTTTCCTTTCAATATGTTACCTTACTATGTATTGGCTCTTTTATATAAGTTCTATGGTCAACTGGCCAAGATGAAGGTGGTCTTAGGGTATGTGCAGGGATCATGATGGGCCAAAAATAGTGATATGGTGGGTATTTGTAGGGTATGTGGCTAACGAACTTTTTTTTTACCCAAAATTGATGAAATGAAAAGGGTTTTTAAAGGAGATTCTCAGCTTTCCACCAATATAAATTATGCTTTACTTTGAATTTAATAAATAATTATTATTCATTTTCTATTTGAATTACGACTAAAGTCTTGATTGATAGGCTGATTGAAAACATCTATAGCTTTCAAACTATCTCACATTTTGGAATCCAAAACATGCATCACATTCTATGCTTCACATACTATAGGATTAAAAAAGAAATTTGAATTTCATGAAGTTTTGACCAAGTTAAGGTGGTCAAACATACAATTTTTTATATATTTTTAAAAGTTGCAATAAAAAATTCATAATTAATTATTTACTTGGAAAAAATTACAAAAAATATGCATCACATTCAGACATGAGTCCTCTACTTATGTCTAAAATATTATAAAAAATATTATCATTTTATTGTCGTTAGGGTGGTCGGACAACACCTACTTCTTATTTTTTCCCTGAAATTTAATTACTACCATTGAAATTTCAAATTTTCACCGGAAAGATTTTAAAATAAAAAACCTAGTAGTTTAGAAACTACATTCAATTTGCTATAGATTCTACTCTTACATATTTTTAAACAATATAGGTAACTTATTCAAATTTTTTAAGTCAAGTTTCCTAACTCTGATTTTTTGAATTTTTGCTACTTAAGGGCCTATTTTTTCAATGATGATCCTACACATACCCCTTAAATACATCCCCTGGGCTCATTAGTCCTTGGTGCATAGGCCTTCCATACAAGAGAGTATCCTAATCCAATAGTCAAAACCCCATCTTAAGAAGGTCAAAATCTAAGCACTGCCATCCATTGAGTGTTAAATTCATTGTATTATTCAATTGTCATATTTTCATTACATGCCTATCATAGACTATTGATGAGGTCACTGTTTCTTTAAAAGCCTATTCACTCTTGAAACTTTTCCATGCTCTTTGATAATGCTTTGAGCCTTAGTTCAAAACTTTCTTCCTTGATTATTACCATCGGCTTCCTCGCCAATGCATGTTTTCAAGAGTTCCTACTATGTATAGATGTGTGAAACCATTGTATGAAACCATAATTCAAGATCTACCCTTATATCAATGTTGTCATCTCTAGGTTGCTTCTCTTGAGGTTGTGGCTATTGCACAACCTAATATTCATTGTCCTAAAGATTTTCATGGCACCTTTTGTTATGAATGTCCTCCTTAGACTGTATCCATATTTTTCTTACTATCCTATGATCATGCATGCATAGATTTTCCTTCATTGTAATTAAATAGGCTTTTCACCTTATTCCCAACTAATCTCCTTCAACAAGCATGACTATTGTCCTTTACTTTGTAAACTTCTGCCTTACTATTATACTAACTATTCATGCATTAGGTTTCATTATGATTCATAGTACTATCACTGTACCTCCCTTCCTAGTCTATCTTTGTTTGATATTAGTATTTTTCCTTTCTTACATTTGCTATTGATCACTATAAGGTTTGTCATTAAGGCTTGTTCATAGTCTCCAAAATTTTGTTAAAGGTTAAACTATGCTTTGTTTTCATTATGACTATCTTTTTATTCAATCAATTTTGGAATGTATCAATCATGCCTTGAACTCTCCTCTAAGAACCTTATCATTTATGCATTCAAAGTTGGCCTTGTGCCACTATCATGCTATAATGAAGAGACTATGCAACCATTCATTTGCTAAGAAGAGTAGGAAGCCATTTGCTGCCACATCATCTGTGAATAGAGGTGATTAGCTCCAGTTGTGTAGAAAACTCAAAATAAATTCTTTTTTGTCTTAAATTGCATTTTTAATATCTGATTTATGTGAAATTATTACTACTAGTTCATCCCCTGATAACTATTTTGCTTCCTTAGTAGATTTATGCTACACTTGCAAGTTTTCCAGTACTTGTTCTGATTTAGTAAGTTGATTTTTTATTTGTTGTGATGAAGACTACTTTTAGACTAGTGCCCTCACTCTTGAAACACATAATATCTTCGTCTAACTCCATAAATCTTCTTAGCCAATGCTAGATAATGCAATATTTCTTACCCATGTTACTCAAACATTGTCAAATTGTCTGGTGGACCATACAATGAGATACCTAAAGTAGTGGTGAACATAAAGATTTGATAGAGAAACAAACATGTTTTTCTCTTGATGGTTTAACCCTAGATCTCACCTTCTCAACATCGAAACCCCTTAAGCTCAAAAATTTTTGAGCTTCTTTGCAAGTTTTAGACTACACATTAATTGAAAATTTTAACAAAGTCTAGCTTTTCACCAATATAGGACACATTTCAAGCATACGTGGTAGGTTGAAAGTAATCATGTAGGGCCTTCACTCTGAGATTATTTTGGGTATGGGATAATCTATTGTAACTATTGAAGAAAAAGTTATATTTTACCATGTCATTCACCATGCCCTTGACCACAACATGGATGATATTTTTTAACAACCAACTGCTAGTCACATGCCATGTGATGAGTTTCCTTAGAATTTCACCAAAAAGATAAACTAAAAAACCTAGAAAGGCTTGACTCATCCTCCTAAAACTCAAATTCACAAAACAAATTTCCCACCAAAAGCTCATGCACAAGGTTTTTAATTTTCCTAAGGCTTTCATTTTGACACTTACTTGAGGAAACCAAACTCTTTGATCTTCATAGATATGGTATATATGTTTATTAACTCAATCTCAAATAGAAAACCTCAAAGTAAGACCATTAAGCCATTTAAAGTAATATTTGAATATAAATGGTTATCCATTTAAAGGATTTTTTTTTGAAAGAGAAAAATATGCTAACAATTACAAGATCTTATCTTTCCTCAAACACTCCCTTACATCCCCTTATGTGTTAGTGTAGGTTTCTTACTTTCCTTATGTTAGGGGTACTTCTTTTTTCCTACACATTATTTAAGCTTGATTAGATTTATTAGTTGTGGTTAATATGAAGTAATATGGCAAAATACATCATCTACATGTGTCACTCTCTCCCATACACACCCTCTTTTATCTTGTTTTGCTATCTTTCATAACCACTCTTTTTATCTTTCCTATATAGATTATGGGTTAGTTGGGTTTCTCGCTCTCTTTTCGATTTATATGCCACCTCTCATAACCTCTCCTTTGTTTTCACGTAAGGAGGTTATGTCACATGTTTTTTAATTTACCAAATAGTTAAAACCCCCCACCTTTATGGGTAGTAGGAGTTAATACACCTCTTGGATGTATATGCCCTTATTTTTCTATATATACAACAATCTACTCTCACCTTCACAATTTCAATGATAGATCAATGAGATTATAAAGAGTAATATCAAAATGTCTTATACTATACTTTATTTTGGGTATGTATTATTGGGATCATAGATGGGCCAAAAGTGGCAATTTGATGGGTATGTGGCTGTGATTTTTTTTACCCAATATTGATGGGAAACAAAAAGAGTTTTTAAAGGGATATTCTCGACTTTCAATGAATATAAATTATGCTTTACTTTTAATTTAATTAATAATCATTATTCATTTTCTATTTAGTTATGAATAAATTCTAATTGATAAGATGATTGAAAAACATCATAGCTTTCAGTAGTATCACATTTTTTGAATCAAAACATGTGTCATTCTATGCTTAAAATTATGCTATAGAAAAAAAATGAATTTCATGAATTTTTGACCAAGTTAAAGGTGGTCAAACACATGGGTTTTAATATTTTTAAAAGTTGTAATAAAAATTCATTATTAATCATTTACTTGGAAAAAATTACAAAAATATGCATCACATATGTGCATGAGTCCTCTACTTACATCTAAAATATTATAAAAATATGTTATCATTTTATTGGTTAAGTGCTCAGACGGACACCTACTTCTTATTTTTTCCCTTAAATTTAAGTACTACTAAATTGAAATTTCAAATTTTTCACCAAATAGATTTTTTTTTTTAAAATAAACCTAGTATTTTAGAAACTACATTAAATTTTCTGATTATATTACATATTTTTGAAATAATATAGATATTCAAATTTTTACAAGTTGCCTAACTTTGATTTTTTCTGAATTTTTGCCACTTAAGGACCTATTTTTTCCATGATGATCTTGCACATACCATTTTCTCTCTTTTTAGATTCTATCTCCATTCTCTATTTTGATCTTTGATAATCTATTGAATAAAGTGCATGTGTTCTATGCTCAACATTAGATCTTGGCTCGCTTCTCTAAGAATCTAACATGGTATTAGCGTTGTGTTGTCTAGTATAGTTCATTTTATTATTTAATTTTTTAGAGAGATTTGAGACTAATCCAAAGATATTATTTTTCTCAAAAACCTAGTATGCTCTTCTATTGCATCCTTGGATAATTTAGAGAATTAGAACAATTCAAGAGGAAATAAGCATTTAAGTACTCTAGTTTGCATATTTATGTTCCTATGAGATCTAGGTGATTCCAAAACTTTTCTAATTTTGAAGGTATTTTTTAACATTTCCAGAGTGTACAATAGGTATGAGGAATTCAAATTTGACTTTTATTTCACCAAAATTAGAGATTGGATGAAACAGTAACAAATCAAAGTGAAAAAAGTAAAAATCCTTATACTAGAGTTATTTATTTTTTTCTTCATAAATCTAGCTTCCACTAATTATTAAGAAAAATAAACTCTATTTTTTTCCAGGGTCAAGAAACCATATGGTTATCTATTAATTTTTTCATATAGCTAATTAAGTTTGATTAAATTAACTCAAAGTTAGTCATGAGTTGTTCATAGGAAAATTCAACATCTTTAGTACAAAACTACATAACTTTTGTCTCAAGTGTTATGTTTTTGTAAATGAATACTTGATGGAAATTTGGAAATGAGCACTTTCCATCCAAAAAGTTCTTGTTAAAATATTCTATCATTTTCTATCAAGTATTGTAAGTTGAAGCTTCTACATTTTTTCTCTTCAACAAGACAATGCCTCTAACCTTCATTTTTCAAAACAAAAAGGCATTGGAAAGGTATTATAGAGTAACATACTACTACAATATTTTTATTTTTCAGATTGTATTTCAAATTATTTTGTATCATAAATTTTAATTTGATAAATGGCCTTGTAAATACACTAATGATAAACTGCCAACTTTGTAATATTTGGGGGGTGATGTTTGAGACTAGTTGAGAGGGGTGTGTCTCTTGATGTCTTTTTCACATTCAGTTAATGTTGAGTTTTGTATCAATCTTGGGAAAATTATATAAAAATTATGTAATCATGAACTAATATAAGGTTTCATTTATGAGGGGTTAAGGTTGTCTCTTAAAAATTGTTTCCATCCTTCTATTTTCAAGCTAACTTTAGAGAACTATTTATCCTAGAAACATGGGGTATGTGTAGGATCATCATGGAAAAAATGGGCCCTTAAGTGGCGAAAAATCCAAAAAAATCAGAGTTAGGAAATTTGACGTAAAAAATTGAATAAGTTATCTATATTATTTCAAAAATATGTAAGAATAGAATCTACATAAAACTTAATGTAGTTTCTAAAGTACTAGGTTTTTTTTTTTTTTTAAATCTATTTGGTGAAAAATTTAAATTTCAATGCATTAGCACTTAAATTTCAGGAAAAAATAAGAAGTAGGTGTCTATCTAACCACTAACCACAATAAAATGATAATATTTTTTGTAAGATTTTAGATATAAGTAGAGGACTCATGTCTTGATGTGATGCATTTTTTTTGTATTTTTTCCAAGAAAATAATTAATTATGATTTTTTATTACAATTTTAAAAATATAAAAAACTTGTATGTCGACCACCTTAACTTGGTCAAAACTTCATGAAATTTTTTTAATCTTATACTATGTGAACATAGAATGTGATGCATGTTTTGAATTCAAAAATGTGATACCATTTGAAAGTTGTAGATGTTTTCAATCGGCTTATCAATCGGGACTTTAGTAAGTAATTCAAATAGAAAATGAATAATAATTATTTATTAAATTCAAAGTAAAGCATAATTTATATTAGTGGAAAGTTTAGAATGTCCTTTAAAAACCCATTTTGTTTCATCAATTTTGGGTTAAAAAAAAGTCGTCAACCACATACCCTACACATACCCATCATATCGCCACTTTTTAGACCATCATGATCTTGCACATACCCCATGGGATAAAGAATTATTTCATTGAGAAGGAACTACTACCCTATCTCCTTAGACTCCTTCCTGAGACAAGTGATTGTTGGTAAAGGAATTGGTGGAGTAGCACATTCTGAAAGGATCTATACCCTGATGTTCCTTGTGTAGTCAATTTATACCACAGAGGATATAGTTAGAGAAACAAGCATGCAATAGGAACCTACAAGGAATTCATTACATACATCAACCTACACAAAAAAAATAAATTCATTAGATATCCACAACACGCTTGTGTCCTTATAACTTAGCTTGGTATATATTAAATATTGTAATAGGTACAAAAGGGTAGGTCTAGTATCTACATTGGTAGTCCATATATCTCATTATATTTATCTTTCTTCATATATATCCTCTACTATTTTCTATATATCTATCTATTAACTATATACATTATTATGTAAGGACACATCCCTTTCTTTATGGTTGTTTCCTTTATACCAATACCATGGTTCCCTATTGTTGTGATATTTATGTTCTATATTTTTTTCCCTTTGGCCTACTAACATCATCCCCCCTTTTAAAAGTATGTCTTTTCCTTAAGATATTTTTGGTCGAGGAATGATGTTTTGATATTCTAGTTGAAGTTTTGCTAGTGTAGCTATCTAGTGTGCTTGAGCCTGAAGTATTGGAAGTATGAGTAGCTGGTCTATTTTCATTGATGTCAATAGTTCTATAATGAAATTATTGGAATTCCATGGAGATGCTTTGATTGGTTGCATTTTGCTGCCATTAGTAGTATCACTGATGTCAACCTCTAGCATTGCTTTGATGAGCTTGTATTGGTGATTGATGATGTTCCATCTCTTTTGTGGTTGAGATATTGTAGATGTGTTCTAGGTGATGAGTTTTAGTTTGTGGTGCTTGGTTTCCAAGTGCCTTTGAGAAAATTTGAAGAAAAGAGAAAATAGTGTGAGAGAGTGGTGTCATTGTTTTGCTATGCATTTCTTCATTATTGAAGATTTGTCTATAGTTATTATATCCATATTTTTTTATGTTCTAGATCATTATGCAAAGAAATTTTTGTTCACCAATGTGTGAACTATGAAAGTAATGTTGTCTAGGAGAAATGGTTTTTCTTTAGATTTCTCCATAGTGTGGTTTCTAGTCTTGCAAATATGAGGTGTTGCAAGGTGTACACCCTTGGTATCCTGTGTTGTACAATGTAGTTCTCAAGTTTTTGAAATGACTTAACCACCTCCCATGGATTCATTAAATCTATCAATTATATAGGGCATTAATAGGTTTATGTTTGGGTGCAACGAAAACCATCTATGCAACAATTGGTATTAGAGCATTAATCACAAGTTTGAACCCCTTGCTTGTTCTAGGAGGATTTTCGCAAGGTGTATGCCATTGGTATCCTTGTGATATGCAGTGCAACACTTAGGTTCATGACATGGATTAACTGCCTCCCATGGATTCATTAAAACTCTAGCAATTATATCAGGCATTAATAGGGTGATATTTTGGTGCAAATGGTAACCATCTATTCAACATGAGGGTGTACTTATATTGTTCATATCTATTGTTAGTTTTAGTTTTTTATGTTTTGGTGCTCCACAAGAGTGGATTCAAGTGTTGTAGTATGTGGAAGGTTAACTAGTTGTGTAGGATGAATATGTCCTTTTTGTTTATGATGTTACAAAGGAGTTGTGTGATTTCACGATGTTCATGGAATATTCCATATTTTGTTTAAAAGTTTTGTGTTTTTTGTGAGTCACCTTTGAATAATTTAAGGAAGAGTGTACTTAAATTTTTAGTGATGTAAACATAGGTTTTACCGATCTTGGGTATTTACACTAACTAGACATATATGTTTATACTAATTTAGGTTTGAATTAAGGTGTCATGTGGCCCACCTTCATTCCTTTCCACCGCGGGAATATTTTGGTGCTGACCTAATTTACATTTGCATGGTTGAGGTGCATATTTGACCTTGTTAATTGTTTCCAAGGTTGAAGATGGAATATATGAGTGTTGAGTTGATGGATGATATATATGTGATGCATGTTGAGATGTAAAATGTAAAAGAGGAAAAAAAAGAGATTTAATGCCTAAGGCTAATACAAGTAGTGATCAAAAGGTGTCTACATTCTATAGAGAGACTATGAATGTTTTGGTGAAGTAGTGGTAGACATTTTTATTGATCTGAGATGGATTTTTCATTGTAAAAATATTCTTTCAAGTCTTCTTTTTAATTTGGAAATGAGCCATAATTGGTAGTGAGTCCTTTACTTTTGGGAAGTGATCCCTATGGTAGTGAGTCTATTGTATTTGGTTTTTCAATTACTTTATAATGTGAGCTAATACTAACTCTAGTTTTTCCCTTCTTGGGGTTTCCATGTAAATCTAGTGTTCTCATGTTTTTGGATGTGTTTGCATTACTATTTCTCAGGTTTACATTCTGCTAATGAATTTGATAAGGGTTTAATGGTTGTTAAGTTTTTAAGGAAGATATTAATAGCAATAATGGTTTTGATATTTTAATGTATAATTCATTCACCCAACCTATTAGTTGTCTTGTGCAAATGTCAACAATTGGTATGAGAGCAAGGTACCATAGAAGAAAGATTAATTTCTTGAGGTAGATCTATAATAGCACACAAGAAGGAGCCTCATCTATTTGATGGATCTGATTATGCATTTTGGAAGATCTAGATGGGATCTTTTCTTATTTCTTTGAGATTTGGAGTTTGGAGGTCTTCTGAAAATAGATATACAATTCCTGCAAATGGTTTGAGTACTGATGATGAGAACAAGGCATACAAAAATTTAATGGAAAAAAAAGGTATGAAGAAACCTTTTGAAAGAGAGTTAGACAAGATAACCAAGAATCTTGAAGAATCTAACTAGATTATGGTGAGCTTGAAGCTACAAGTAGAGAAAGAAAAAATAATTGAAGATGT
>VDFB02102854.1:0-14943 GCA_007258455.2 Sequoia sempervirens
GGATCGGGAAGACCTTGATATGCAAGGAGAACCATCTTTCAAACTCTGTCAGTCAAAGATGTAGGATTCATAACCTGAACCAGAAAAACTCAACACCATGAAATTGAATCATAACAACTAACTTTCTGTAATATCCAAGTGACATCAAAGAAGTTCCATAATAAATCATAAAGATCCAAACAGAGACTGATCAACAAGGAGAACCAACTAAATGGTATTTTGACATCAAGGACAAACTATATGATCACAACTGAGATCCAGCGGTTACAACCACCATGGGCCAAGAACATAAAGGCAGGCACACAGAGAAAAATCGACCCGCAGGCATCGATCAACGGATGTGCAACAAAGATAGAGCATGATCTAGAAGCATCGACAACCATAAAAATCATTAGAGAAGCATCTGCAACAACTGAAATTACTAGAATCACATCAACTTCAATCAGGAACACTAACTAAAGACACATAAAAATTGTCAGAACACAACTATTCATAACATAATTAAATCTTCACGTGGAGCTCTAAAACTTCCAATGGATAAGCTAGATACACTCAGCAATAAACCCTTTAGTCCACAATGATTTATCTTCAACGTATAGAGAAAGGCACCTTCATGACCTTGACTATTCCACTTTCAACCTATAACTCTTTCTTTAACAATTTTCTCAATATCCTCGACATATACAACCTTCAATACATCAGTTCTAATAGTGTTGACATCAATGACAACCACATATCAGCAACAAATTGACAACATCCAACAACAGCCAAAAATGATATATTCACCCACAGCTTCAAAGTAGTTTTGCTAGGCTACTTCACTGCTTGTTCAATTTTCTACACTTGGACTATCTTTACTTCCTTTTCCTTCTCCTTACCCTTCCCAATATATTTTCTAGCCTCATCTGGGTCAACATCCTCATCATCGCTTGTGTTAGTATCAACATGTGCTTGGTTCGATAGAGTATCAAATTTTTCATCCTTGTCTACATCTTGGAATGGGGCATTAGGGCATTGGATCTCTTGATGATAAATTCATAAATCTCTAATCTTTTTGTCACTCTTGTTCCAATACTTGGCCAAATCATTACAAAGGGTGGCCCCCATTTGGTACCTCTCATTAAAATTTTCCAAAGGGAAATATAAATTGAGCCATGTCATCCTCCTATCATTTGTAGGAATATGAACTAGGTCTACAAATAGATCATCATGTTCTAACAGGGGATTCTACTGCTTTTCCTGATAAGGTCAGGGGCTATGAGTTACTTGAATGTTTATGCTTGCTAAGTCATTTTTAGGGTTATAATTCAATCTGTTACAAATCAATACTAGCCCCAGACGAGCTAGCTTTGCTTCTAGCAGCTTATGTGTCTACTTCCTTGCCATCACCATTGTTTTGAAGCTCAGTGGATAGTAGAAAAACCCTTTCTTGTTCTTCCCTCTATAAAAGTTATTTTCAATAATTGACACTTGTCAGAACATCTCAAGGGCCAACACCCTGGTTGTGATGCATGACAAGAGTCAGAATGACTCCTCAGTAAAGCCACATAGCCAAATGAGTGTAAAATCTTCTTTGAGAAACTAGTCACATTTAGGAATGAAACTCTACATCCACCCTATTTGGTCGATAGAAAGCCGATAAAGATTGCCATCTTTGTTAAGGTCTTATAGAATCAATGTCAAGAAATAATCCAAGAATGCATAATAGTCATATTTTTGCAAAAAGTAGGGGATTCCATACAGAAAACAACCTTATTATTCCCTTTTCATCAAAAATAGACATCATATGTCTTTCTAAGAAGTCAGGTTTTTGATGTAAGAACATATGAGCAAGGAGAGAAGGAAACTTCAACTTATGTTGTGTTCTATATTCCTTGATTTGGCTCATCATTTCTCGGACAATGACTTCTGCATACTAGAATAAGGAATGTTTCCTCCTCAATTGAAAACCTAGACCTAGTTGAAATAGTTGCATGTACTTGTCCTTGTCCATGCCACAAACAAAAGACATCATAGAGAAGGAATCTTGAAAATATTATTTAAAATCATTGTGCACGACTAGAATTTGTGGTGGCTTTGCCAAATCTTCCTAAGGTCTTTGGGTTTCTTAGTTATAAATGTCCATAGCAAGATCTTTGCCTCTCCAATAGTTGTACCCTTTTTCTAGAGTGAATGACTACAGCCTTTCTTCTCTAGAGTCCCTTTTTGGGATGCACAACATGTCTTTGATAGCCTCCTTATTGATTATAACTCTCAGCTTCTGGCCTTTAATGGTGTTGGTATCTAGGTTGAAACATTGAATTCCCTCATGAACTAGCTCTAGGCAGTAATGCACAAAAGGTACCATATACTATGGGAATCCATAGAACCATTGCTTGTACGCCAACTGTGTTCACTAGTGGCCACTTTCATTATTTCACAAGCTGCTTCCCTAAGACCCTTAGGGTTTTTTTTGAGGATCATATCACAAATGTTATCCCATTCTTCCATTATCTTGTTCTAGTCCCTATGATTTTTTTTTCTTTTCTGCTACCCATGTGCGAATCCACTTCTACTTCTTTGGTATCCCAACTAAAGTGTAAGAGGTATCACTAAAGATATTGGCTTTGTGTGTCACATGCATGGTATCAAAACAACTTTGGGTTTCCTCACCTTGCACTTCCATTTGATGATTTTGAGCCATATCAGGGTGTTGTGGATTTGTGCACAAGTCAAACATACTACAATTCACTTGTTATTCAATAATTTTACACTCAAAATTGTTTGCACTAAATAGTGTACTAATGAATTTTTCACAATGTTTATTCCTTCATATGCAACACTTATCTTTTTCCTAGCTTAGAATGGTAGACAATGGTTTCCTTTCTACATTAAATTTGGCATGTACCGGAAGCTCCTTTTCTTATGCGAAATGAATTTCTTGTCCTTTTGAAAAGACAAGAATTCATAAAGACAATTAGTAATCATGTCTTAAAGCGTGATTTTCTTGGGAAATTGAATTGATGATTGAAGGTGTATAAACCTTTCACATGCTTGGAAATTAACATCATAAAAGGAATGATTAAGCCAAAGATGCAATGATTACTTAAAAAAATTTGCATTTTTCCTTGGAAAATGAAACATGCTTGCAGTGTGACACATCAACACCTGACTATATGGACGATCACTTAGAACTGCTACTAGTTTGTGCTAATTAGTTACCTCTCCTTAACCTCGCACACAATAATTTGTACATGGTAGATGCAACTAGGTGGTAAATTTGAGTTGGATCTTGGTGGATTTTTTGAGTTAATACTCAATTAGCATCATGCTTATGGCATGGAGGTACTTCAGACATTTCTATAAATAGACCCTAAAACAACATCAAAATCGTACTTAGTGATTGGGAAGACTTAGCACGTGGGTAGTTGGGTAGAATTAGGCATCATGAATACTCCTATTAGGCTCACTAGTAATAAGTCTCATACAAAAATTTTAGGTGAAGTTTCTAATAGGTATTTGAATTGAATGATGAAAAGCAAGCATTCATCGACTATCATAGCAATGAAATGGGTACTAGGTAGGGACTGTATAGAGTACAAAGACAAGTATAGGGTCAATACTAACATTTTCTCTCACTTTGTTGCATCCTTTCTTGATATATAGGTCCCTAAGTTGATGATCTTGTGACTTACACTGGAAATCTTCCCTAAGTAGTACCTTGGTGGCCTTGGAGAAATTGTGGAAAATGTGGTGTATGGCCTAGGTATTCCTACAACAAGCGACCTCCACAAACATATTGAAGAATATGTAGAGGTGTTGTGTGTGCAATTCCTAAGTGGATTTTGCATTCTAAGGCATGAAGAGCACTGCCAGAGGGTCACTTGTGCCTACCCCTTCTTACTATACTACTACAACGTGGTGCTATTCTACGACATGGAGTGGTATAATAATTTCAGAGACCTAGTGTATCCTCCACCACTAGGCATTGTTGTTGTTGATTCCCCTATTGTTGTTAATGATCCTATTACTCCTATTGATGAAGTTGTTCCAAATGCCGCTACTGATGATGCTCCTACTATTTTTGTTTTAGACTCAACATTGTTCATATGTTTTTTTGTATATATTCCTAGACAATGTTTTTACCATATATATTGAAATAATGCATACTATATATAGATATACTTTAAAAGTATGGCCTCAGAGCCATTTTGGAAGTGTAATATCAAAGTATATAATACCATTGAATGAATATACAACTTTTATTAAATTTATGTCTTTTTTGCTTCTTGCAATTTTGCATTATGGCTTCCTTTTCTTTGCTTCTTAGAGTACCTTTTCAATTTTGTACATGGCTTTGATTCTCTACTTTATGGGTTGCTTTATAAAGATTGATCAAACAAAATAATACAAAGGTAAATTTACAATAATTACATATTTACATAGGAAAAATAATTAATAAAGCTAAATTAAACAATTTGAGGTGGCTTTTGTTAACTAGAATCCCAAATGCTTCTTTCTCCATATTTTCTAATTCGAAAACATTGTGTTGCTTGCATTAAATTATTCTAAAAGGTCCTTCCCATAGACTATAGAGTTTTCTGTGTAGGCCAGGCTTCCTATCCCTCTCATTGAACTTCAACACTAGGCCTCTGCATTTAAGACCTTCGTCTGAGGTTTTCTTGTCAAACCATCTTTTAACCACTTGTTGGCAGTTAGACATGGCTGTTAAGGCCTTTTTTCATTTTTTCCCGTACTTCCAGTAACTTGGCCAACCGAACCTCCATGGATCTGTTTTGTTCCACCTCAAGAGATTTGAGCAAATGTAGTGCAGGAATCTTCATGGAGATGGGCAATAACACTTCCTTCCCATATACTAATTCGTATAGTGAAGACTTGAGAACTTGCTTAGGGGTTATGTAGTCTACCCAAAGCACTACCTAGAGGTTTTTATGCTACTCCTTTTGATGTTCTAACTTGATTATTTTAGTGATTTAGAAAAAAAATTATTAGTCGACTCAGCCAGGCCATTCCCCTATAGGTAGTAGTTTGATGACTTTTTAAAGAATATACCATGCACAAGTACGAATTGAAATACCTTAGAACCCAGGAAATCATTAGCATTGTTAGAGATGATGGTCTTTGGCAGACTGAATCTCGTTACCACTTCCTTGAGGAATTTCAAAATCTTCACCTCCATTGTATTCTTTAGGGGAATGGCCTCGGTCCATGTAGTAAAGTAGTCTATAGCCATGAGGATCCATTTGTCTCTAATGCTGGAGGTGGGATTAATCATCCCAACAAAATCAAGGCCCCATTATGCAAAAGGTTCCTCGGTCACTATTGGATTGAATGGCACTATGGAGTTTTTCTTCCTTGGTGTGGAGAATTGGCATTCCTTGCAGGCCTTAACCAAAGAGTGTGAGTCATTGAATAGTGTAGGCCGAAAATATCTAGTGCGGATAATTTTTATAGTGGTGGTCTTTGCAGAGAAATGTTCGCCTGCGGGACTATTGTGGAAAGTGTCAAGAATTTTCCTCACCTATTATGTGGTAACACACTGTAGAAGAATTCCATTGAAGTTCCTTTTGAAGAGGACCCCTTTAATAAGTGCATATCCATTGTTCTACAATCTATAGAATCTTCTCTTATGAGAAGGAAGGCCTGATGGATATTTTATGGTATGCATGAATCTTACCCTATTTTCTAACCAATAATCTTTGGACTCGAATTCATTTGTCATAACAAGCTTAGATTGCTCCTCTTTGACTGCCTTTTCTTCATCGTGTGCCAAATACTCAAACAGTCCCCTTCCTCGGATGGTCTTTGTGGGAATAACCTTGATATCATATTCAAGGATCTTAGTGATCCATTTGTCCCTTTCTTCAATGATTTCTCCTTCTATGATGTACTCACACACACTAGAATGCGTGACATATACAATCACCTTGTTGCAAGATATGAGGTGTCAATTTTTTTTGAGTCCCTTAACAATGGAGAATACTTTCCTTTCAACGAAGTTGTAGTTCATCTCATAATCTTTTAAGGTTCGGGAGTGAAATGCAATCAGATGTTCTCCTTTTCCTTCATCATCCTTTTCAGTTAGAACCATATTGATGTTCGATTTGCTACTAAGCACATGCATTATAAATTCTTTTGATAGGTTTGGATTTACTAGCATAGGAGCTAAATAAATAGCATCCTTAACCTTCTGAAAGGCTTCTCTATCTTCCTTTGTCCATTTGAAAAATTGATCCATTTTGAGCATTAGGATAATAGGTCTAATTATTCCTGCAAAATCATAAATGAATTTGCTCACAAAATTTACCTTTCCCAAAAAGGACTGAACTCTCTTCTTATTGACTGGAAGGGGAAGTTCTCTAATTTCCTTCACCTAATTTGGATCGATTGCAATTCCATATTTTTGCAATTCCATCTTTGGACACTACATGTCCCATTAATTTTCCTTGTGACACTCCAAAAACACACTTTTTTAGGTTCAGGGATATCTTAAACTCTTGGCATTTTTAAAAACCATTTCAAGGTGATTGAATTGATCATCCTTATGCTTGGAGAATACTATAAGATCATCCAGGTAGATCAAGATGATTTTATTAATCAATTCCTTGAAAGCAATATCCATTTCCTGCTGAAAGGTGGCTCCTGTATTTGAGAAGCTAAAGGAAATTTTCACATATGCACATATCCCCCACTTGGTAGTGGACGTTGTTTTGTGTCGGTCATCCTCTTTTACCTAGATCTAGTTTTAACTAGAGAAACCGTCCAATAGGGAAAGCATCTACGATCCTACCATTGTTTGTAAGATAGACTCCATGGAAGGCAATAGGTAGTGGTCTTTCAGGGATGCCCTATTCAAATCCCAAAAATTAACACATAGGTGGATGTCTTTGTTCTTTTTTTAGATTGGAGCTAGGTTATATACCCATGTATTGTGCTTGATCAAGAAGATGATCCAAGACTGAATTATCTTTGTCAGCTCTTGCACCATCAAGGCTTCAATCCTCATATTTATAGGCCTTTCTTTCTAGTGGACATGTTTTACTCCTTCCATCAGTTCTATAGTATGTTGAATTATTTCAATATCTTATCCCTTGAGGTCAACATATGACCAGGCCACTACTCCTTCATATTTCTCATATAAATCAATGAGTTGTTCTTTATCACACCGCAGGACATCTTTTCTGACTTTGAGCTTCCTTCTGTCTCTGACCTAAAGATCTACATAGTCACCTTTGTTTGCTACAAACTTCTTCTTGTCATTTTTGCATCATCATAACCAAATAGTATTTTGAGAGTGACCAGTTATTTTGGAAGCTTGTTGGACCTTAACTGAATAATTTTCCCTTCATGTGTCTATTAAACAGGCACATGACAATTGAGAGTGGGGGTGAATCAATTGTCACAAAGTTCAAACTTAAATACTCAACACTTATTAATTCCACAACCACACTATTCTATTAATAAGTTAGAGGAAGAAACACAAATAACAGAAAGAAAATCAACACAATGAACACGAGATTTTTTACATGGAAAACCCAATGAGGGAAAAACCACAATGAGGGTTAACTCACAATATAAAAGATGATAAATTGAATACAAAAGCTCACTACCAAGGGCTCACTTCCCAAAAGAGGACTCACAGTCCAAGTACAAAGGATCACTTCCTATAGAAATTACTCACTATCCAATAGGGAGGCTCACTACCTACAGATACAAAAGAGAAAAAAAGATCCACCACAAGAATTAATGCACATCCACAGGATTGCAGAAAAATTCACCTCACTGTCTTCAACAAACTAAAAACTTCTATCACAACTCTCACAAACACTTCTACTATTATGATTTGTTTTAAACTTTGCATCAAATTGTCATACATTTATTCACAATTTGACTTGCTTTTATACAATTCTCAACCTTAGAAACTTTCTCCAAGGTCAGACACAAATACGTCATTTCATAAATTAAAATTAGGTTAGTGACTCAACATCCCCATGGTGGAGAGGAATGAGAGTGGACCAATAATTTTTTTTTTCGAGATCAAAAATAATATCTTGAATGAACCACATGCTTCCTTAATGAAATTTTATTCTTCGATTGAAGTGTAAACAAAGGTCAGCCAAACCTAATGAAAACACAAAAGAATATTGATGTATACACTTCCCAACAAGAAGATGACATGCAAACACTATAACACACTTCCTTATGCATGATAATATATCTCATAATCTTCTAGTTACATCCATAGTAAAACAACAAACTTCATTCATTGAACACCTTTCACCAATCCATCTAGACTGTACAAACTCACACTGAAATACTGAAACATGAATTTTGGGTCACCAAAATTCAAACCTCTTTGCCAAAGCATAGAAAATACCTTCAGAAGACATATCCCACATTTGCAAGATCTGAAATGAAACAATGGAGGACTATGGAGCAAAAACATCTCTCCCAATCCACAAAAGACCAACTTTACTAGAATAGTTCACATACCGGTGAACATAACTTTCACGTACCATTAAACCAAAAGCTAAAACTTAAGAAATATCAACATGAGATCACCATTACCAATGGATTGAGGATAAATGCGGGCATAGGATCAACCACGGAATGTGGAGCACATGCAGCTTTATTTTGAACACTTTCATCACTCTGTCTTCTCTTCTTTATTAATTTTATCAAAAGCACTTGGAAACTCATCAACATAGCATATTTGCAACACCATAAAGATAGATCCTTGTACTCACAACATCTCAACAACATCTCAGCTATACATGTACAATTTCCAACATACTGAACTGTGTTGACATCAATGAAGAAAATTAGTAATAGCACCACCAAGCAGCTCATACTTGTATTAATCTTCCCCTTTGTCATTGATTGAAATACATGATGTGAAAAACCATCAAAGACAAAATTTACACAATATCCCAAGAGAACACCTTCTCTTCTTCTGCAACTATTTTCACATGAATTTCTCTCCCCCTTTGACATCAATGGTAAAGATCAACAACTCTGATTACTCCCCCTTAGGAGTAAACTCATACTACAACAATGAAAACCTTTCTACTCCCCCTGTGAAGTAGACCCATCTATCAATCCATATAAATGAATATTTTTTTAATTCACTAGACTGATGCACCTTCATGTGCACCTAGTTAGGAGGGCCAATTACCACCAACCTCTCCCTAAGATTCTCAAAAGTATCCTTTGCAAGAGCCTTAGTAAATATGTCTACAATTTGTTCCTTTGTTGTCACATACTCCAATCTGACTTCATTCTCCAACACTTTTTCTCTCAGGAAATGATACTTGATAGATATGTGTTTTGTTCTTGAATTGATAACCAGGTTCTTTGAAATGTTTATTGCACTTGTATTTTCATAGAAAATAGAAATAGGATCATCACATATCACTCCAATGTCTTTCAATGTTTTCTTCATCCACAAAACTTGTGTGTAGAAGGATGTTGCAACAATATATTTTCCCTCTATAGTGGATAAAGAAACTAAGTCTTGGTTTTTACTTAACCATGAAACTAGTCTTCCACCAAGAAATATATCACCACCACTGGTACTCTTTTGGTCATCTACACATTCATCCCAATCAATGTATGTATAAGCACTCAAGGTGAAATAATCACTCTTAGGGTACCATAGTCCATAATATGGTGTTCCTTTAAGATATCTAAATATCCATATTACAACTATAACATGTTCTTCTCTAGGATCTTCTTGTAATTTGGAAACTAAACACACTACATGCATAATATTTGGTCTAGTAGGAATAAGGTACAATAATACGCCAATCATGGATCTATATTTGCTCTGATCAGTCTTATCAAATTCATCATCCTTGCTCAGTTTACATTCAGTTACCATAGGGGTACAAACAAGTTTGGAATCATCCATCCCAAACTTCTTCAATAGTTCTTTTACATACTTGGATTGTGAAATGAATATCCCTTTATCAGCTTGATTCACTTGTAGACCAAGGAAAAAATTCATTTCACCAATCATAGAAATCTCAAATTCTTTTTGCATCTCTTTAGTAAATTTTTTACACATGCCTTCATTTCCTCCAAAAATGATCTCATCAACATATACAACTACTATCAACATTTTCTAGCCTTGCACTTTAAAGTAGAGATTGTTGTTAGCAAAATATTTGTTGAATCCTTGTTTTGTCAAGTATTTTTCCAATCTTGCATACCAAGCTCTGGGAGCTTGCTTCAATCCATACAATTATTTCAACTTACAAACCATGTTTAATTTTTTAGACAACTGAAACCTTATAGGTTACTCCATGTAAACTTATTCCTCCAATTCATCATTCAAAAATGTTGACTTAACATCCATCTAATACACCTTAAAGTCCTTGGGTGCAAAAAGTGCCAAAACCATCTTGATAGCTTCCATTTTGGCCATAGGTGAAAATGTTTCTTCAAAATATATACCTTCGACTTGTGAATATCCTTTGCATACTAGTCTTTCCTTATTCCTTACAACTTCTCCATTTTCATTCAGCTTATTTTAGAACACCCATTTTGAACCAATCATATTTTTATTCACATGCCTAGGGACTAGTTCCCATGTTTGATTCTTTTCTATCTACTTCAATTCTTCTTTCATACCTCTCATCCAACTTTCATCTTTACATGCTTCACTTATAGATTTAGGTTCAATTTTAGAAAGTAGATACAAGTTTACCTCAACAACAACTCTGCTTCTAGTCTTCACACCTTCACTTTTATCTCTAATTATCTAATATTCTAGATGATTCTTTTGTACATACTTAGGACTCCTAACAATAGGTTCTGGTTCATTCTCTTCTTCTTCTTCCACTTGTTCTTCTTCTTCCTTCTTATTTTCTTTAGGTATATGCCCATAGATAGGATCATTAGGTTCAACTTCACTTATCTCAATAGGTCTTCATATGTCTTCATCAACTCTCACATTAGCACTTTCAATAATCTTTATCAATCCTTTTTTAAAGCATCTATATGCCTTGCAAGTAATAGAGTATCCAAAAAATATTCCTTTATCACATCTAGCATCAAACTTTCCAAGATTTTCATCATCTCTTTTAATATAGCATTTTCTTCCAAATACCTTAAAATATTTCACAGTAGGAGCCTTACCAGTCTATAACTCAAAAGAATTCTTTGTGTTGTTGTGTTTGATATGAACTCTATTAAGAATATCAACAATAGTATGTATTGCCTCTCTCTAGTACACATCTAGTATATTTGATTCTTTCATCATAGTTCTGGTCACTCCTTATACAGTCCTATTTTTCCTTTCAACTACTCCATTCTGCTGAGGAGTTCTCAGAGTAGAAAACTATCTTATTATGCCATGATATTCATAGAATGCATTAAATTCACCAAAAGTGAATTCTCCACCTCTATCAGACCTTAAACACTTGATTTTAAAATTTACTTCATTTTCCACTCTTGCTTTGAATACCTTGAACCTATCCAAAGCCTAATTCTTTTCCCTGAGAAAAGCAACCCATGTCATGTGAGTATAATCATAAATAAGCAACATGAAATATTTGTCACCATTCAGGCTTCTAGTCCTAGTTGGACCACAAAGATCAGTATGAACTAACTCCAACATTCTAGTAGTAGAATGTTCTTTTCCCTTAAAGTTACATCTTTTCTGCTTCCCCAATTGACAACTTCTATAGAGAGCATTAGAAGGTCTTGTTATTCAGGAAGCCCTCAAACAATCTCCTTACATTGATCTTGACCAGGTTGTCAAATTTTACATGTCCCATTCTCCAATACCATAACCAACTTTAACTTATTTGAGATATGAGACAATGACCATAAACTCCCTTCAACTGATAGATGTTTCCATGAGTTCTTCTTCCAGTAGCAATCATATCTCCATTTTTGGATCCTTTTTCTGATTTCACAAGTTTTGTTCTAGAACACAAGTTTAAAAACATTGCTACACATCTGACCAACACTTAGAATATTATGCATCAAACCCTTCACATAGTATACATCATTAGTACTATGCACTCCATCAAAACTAATTGAAACTTTCCCACATATCTTAGCTCCTGAATCATCACCGAACATAACTAAACCACCATCATATTTCTCAAGTTTAGTGAACTTTCTCTTATCTTCAATCATGTGATTAAAACATCCACTATCAATTACCCAATAGTCTTCATCCTTTCTTGCATGAAAAGTGGTAACCAAATTACCTTAAATCCTATTTTTCTTACTCTCTAAAGCCTTCTTGCTTACATATCTTCCAGGTTTAGTGGATACAGATTTACTTTCCAAAGCCAAGAATAAGCATTCACTATCATCAACCTCATTCTCAAATTCATCATCAAAAATCCCTGCTTCTTTATCATAGTACAACTTATATTTCTTATCCTTCCTATCCTTATCCTTATAATCCTTATTCTTCTTATGTGTAGCTCTATTCAGACATCTTGAAGCATAATGACCAATATTACCACAAATAAAATTAAAGGGAAACATACCTTTATACTTTTAGTGCCTTTCTTCAACTTCCTAGTGAAGTTTCTTCCAACTCATCAACACCATCACTATCTGGTTCATCTTCAATCTTCATTTCCTTAAATTATGTTTCTATCTTTGCTTCCATCTTGTCATCTTTTCAAAACTTTCTAATCTCAAATGCTTGGAAGGTTCCGAACAACTGTTCTAATGTGTACTTCTTAGGGTCATACATCTCTTCAATCACTGAAATCTTGTCATTGTAGCATTCTGGTAGGGTGATTAGGATCTTCTCAATTATGTCTTCATCTAATAGTTTTCCTCCTTGATTCCTAACTTCATTTGCAATCAATTGTACCCTTTGGAAGAACTTGTGAATTCTTCACCTTCTCTAATTTTCAGATTAACAAATCTATGCTTTGCTACCAGTTTCTTTGTCAGTTTCACTCTTTCATTTCCTTCATACATGTCTTCCAACTTCTTCCAAACTTCATATGCAGTATCCAAAGAAATAACCTTAGCTCCCGCATTTTTAGATAAACCATTGCAAATAGCATACTTTGTCTTCTCATTTTCTTCATAAGAAGAAATCTCATCTACAGAGGGTATGTGTAGGATCATCATGGAAAAATAGGCCCTAAGTGGGCAAAAAATTAGAAAAATCAGAGTTAGGAAACTCGAATTTTAAAAATTTGAATAAGCATCATTATTTCAAAAATATGTAGGAAATTAAATGTGCTTCTCGAACTACTAGGTTTGTTTAAAAAAGAAATCTATTTGGTGAAAAATTTGAAATTTCAATGCAGTAGTAATTTAAATTTCAGTGGAAAAATAAGAAGTAGGTGTCCTATTCGACCACCCTAACCACAATAAAATGATAATATTTTTTTATTAAATTTTAGATATAAGTAGAGGACTCATGTCCCAATGTGATGCATATTTTTGTAATTTTTTTCCAAGCAAATAATTAATTATGAATTTTATTACAACTTTTAGAAAATATAAAAAATCCCATGTCCTAATTAATTTTAGCTTGGTCAAAACTTCATGAAATTCAATTTTTCTTTTTTAATCCTATAGTATGCAAAGCATAGAATGTGATGCATGTTTTTGGATTCAAATAATGTGATACCATTTGAAAGCTATAGATGTATTTCAATCAGCCTATCAATCAGGACTTTAGTTGTAATTTGAATAGAAAATGAATAATAATTACTTATTAAATTCAAAGTAAAGCATAATTTATATAAGTGAAAAGTTGAGAATCTCCTTTAAAAACCATTTTCGTTTCATCAATTTTGGGTAAAAAAATAGTTGTCAACTACATACCCATCATATTGCCACTTTTGGCCCATCATGATCCTCGCATACCTAGTAGTTAGACCACCAAACGGAGGTGTATACTTATTCTCAATATCCTTCCAAGTTTTGAAACCAAGAGAGATAATATGTCCTTTCATTTTTCCTTTCCAAGCATTGTAGTCAGTACCATCAAACATAAGGATCACCAACTTATGCGCGATTAGATCTTCCTTAAGTGGTCAAGCTCAACAACAAGGAACCAAAGCTCTGATACCGATTGTTAATAGGTGCAAGACAACTGAGAGGGGGAGTGAATTAGTTGTCACACAATTCAAACTTAAATACTCAACACTTATTAATTCCACAACCATACTATTTTTTTATTAAGTTAGAGCAAGAAAAACAAATAACAGAAAGTAAATCAACACAATGAACACCAATTTTTTAAAATGGAAAACCCAATGAGGGAAAAACCACAGTGAGGGTTAACTCACAATATAAAAGATTACAAAATGAATACAAAGGCTCATTTCCCAAAAGAGGACTTACTGTCCAAGTACAAAGGCTCACTGCCTACATATATAAAAGAGAGCAAAATATCCACCACAAAAATTAACAAACATCTACAAGATTGCATAAGCCTTCAACTCACTACCTTCAACACACTGAAAACTGCTATCACAACTCACACACACAAACTTCTTCTCTTATCATTTGTGGCACACTTTTGTCACTTTTCATCACACTATCATACATCTCTTCATAATTTGACTTGATTTTACACAATCCTCAGCCTTAGAAACTTTCTCGAGGGTCGGACACAAATACCTCATTTCATAAACTCAAATTAGGTTGGTGACTCAACATTCCTACAATGGAAAGGAATGGGAGTGGGCCAATAAAAACATTTTTCAAGACCAAAAAAGAAATCTTGAGTCAACCACATGCTTCCTTAATTAAATTTTATTCTTTGAATGAAGTGTAAACGCAATTAAACCAAACCTAATGAAAACACAAAAGAATATTGATGTACCGCGGCTTCTAATAAGAAGATGACATACAAATTCCACAACATGCTTCACTTATGCATGAGAATCTGACTCAAAGATATTCATCATGGCAAAACAACAAACTATTCATTGAACACCTTTCACC
>VDFB02102856.1:0-24517 GCA_007258455.2 Sequoia sempervirens
GTTTGTCCTTTGCATATTTAATTCCTGGTACCATCGTACTAGGCCTCAACAGTCCTTCCACTGCTTGTTGCCCTTTCACCAGTACCTGCTACTCCTATCAGTTTTCTTTTCTCCTACCACCAACTTCCCATTCTTCTTCTGTTGGCCAACTTCCATCTCCTATGACCAACTTAAGTCTCCTAGCCCACGGTCATTGCAACACCCACTAGGCACTTGTCACTTGGGAGGCACCACTGGCAGAGCCACCTATGCCCATTTGCCCTACCACCCTATTGGTGATGGGCTATTTTTTTTGCCCAGTAGTGCCCTTGGTCATATGGTGGACTAGGGGCCAGACTGAAAGGTGCTGAACTTTTGCATTCAATTAGCCTTCATAGTCCCTGATGTGCCTCTTTATAGCCCTTTTTTTCATTTCATCATAACTTTTGATCCCCAAGGAAATTTTTTTGAAACAAGATATTTCCAGAAAGCTAGCGAGCCCAATTTTCTGATGGAGCAATATTTTTCAGATATTTTTCTGTTTGGTGGGATTTTTTGCCTATTGAAGTCAGATGTTTGGATTTCACTTCAGAGGGAATATCTTTTGACTCGGTGATCCTTTTTTCACCATTCTCATGGCATTGGAAAGCTGGCTAGATCCTCTACATAGATCTAACATCAATTTAAATTTTTTGTTGATGATTTTTTTTGCATTCTCTCCTTTTGCAATCATTGGGTATTGTAATAAATGAACTAAAATAAAGTTCCATCAGGGGGGTTTCTTGCATAATAATCTGATTAGAGTGTAGTTGCACTTTGATCTCCATATTGTTTTTTTATGACAACTCGCATGGGTTGTATCTGGTTTCTTATTTTTTTTTGGCCACATCTTGTTCTAGCTTGACACATATCAGATTCACATCGGTCCACACTTCAGATTGAGATCCTATGGTTATTGATCCGCATTGGGTCACTTCTTAGCTTGAGGGCCACTAAATTTGTGGTTAATGTTCCAGAATCTTCATGGTACTTGCTCCTATGGATCAGTTTTAGTCACAATTTAGCATTGGCATTGAGATACACGGTTTCCAAATTATATCATCATATCATTCCCTCTTATGGGGGGCATCATTTTATCTATTGTTGCTTCATAGATTCCAAGGCTGTTCCAATTTGTGAGTTTTCCAGTGTTCTGTGGCATTGGGTCTGTTGTTGCATTATTATGATTCCACTATGGTTTCTTGTAAACACAGGTATCTTTCCTTGCTTGCTGTATTCTAGTTCCAGTGTTACTCCATAGTGTTCTTCCAGTGCTTCTTTCTAGTAGGTCACCTCATTGTAGGGGGGTTTTGTCCCACTAGTTTTCCTTCTCTACCTTATTCATTGCATTTGTACATGGGTACCTAATTAGGCCTTGTTGTTGGGACCCATCTTTTCTTTCATGCATCTTTTCCTTAGTGTTTTAGCTACTTCCTAAGTTCATCTTAAGGGGGGGTGTTAGAGTAATAAGTTATTTCACTTAATTAATTACATCATATTGGTTAATTAATTAAGTCACTTATCACTTTAGTTACTTACGATAAACGTAGGCACATTAATAATTAATTATTTATTAATTATTAAGTGTGCACACTAGGGTTTCCTTTTAGGGTTTCATTTAGGGTTATGCATACATTGCTTTTATAAAGCAAATCATCTCATGTAATTTCTTAATTCATGAATAATATTATTTGCACATCTTCATGCAAAGCTCTTGCTTTTCTATTTTTCTCTTCTGTGGAAGGTTTTTTGGTTTGCATGTCTGATCTTGGTTTCTAACAAAGTCTAATATGTATTGTGAAGTGCATGGAATAAAGAGATAGTTATCTACCTTGAGAACTCCTCAGCAGAATGGAGTTGTTGAAAGGAAAAATAGAATAGTTTAAGAGGTTGCTAGATCAATAATTATTGAGCTTGGTTTATCGAAAGTTTACTGGAAAGAAGTTTATGTATTCAATTGATTTCAAGCAAGATAAAATAGTAAAAATACCCCCTATGAGCTATGGCATGGAATAATTCCTACTATTATGTATTTCAAGGTATTCAAAAGAAAATGTTATATCAGAAGAGATGAAGAGAATTTAGCAAAGTTTGATGTAGGAAGTGATGAAGGCATTTTATTTTATATTCTACTAATAGAAAGGAATACGTATTTTTCAATAAAAGTCTGAGAAATATTGTAGAAAGTGAAAATTTCAAGGTTTATGAGACAGTGAAGAATTCAATTGACATTGATGGATATGAATATGATGAACCTAATCACGTAAGAATTGAAGAGATTGTGGAAGAATAGGAAAATGATGAGCAAGAAGAGAAGAATGAATAGAATCAAAGAGAAGAAGATACACTGGTGATGTCACCTTAGAAACCTAGATATGTACAAAAGAATCATTCAGAAAGTTAGATTATTGGATATAAGACTAAAGGAGTATTGACTACAAGCAGAGCTATTGCTAAAGTGAATCTATGTTTACTATTTGAGATTGAACCAAAGACTATAAGTGAAGCTTGTAAAGATGAACATTAGATGGAAGCCATGAAAGAAGAGCTTATGCAGATTGAGAAGAATCAAACTTGGGAATTGATCCCAAGAACGGGAGATAAAAACATCATTGGATCGAAGTGGGTATTCAAAAATAAGTTGAATGAGAATGGAGAAGTTGTTAGAAACAAAGTGGGGCTTGTGTGTAAAAGTTACAAGTATAAGGCATAGATTTTTAGGAAACCTTTTCTCTGGTAGCAATAATGGAAGCTATAAGGATGTTCTTAGCATTTGCTTCTCATAAAGACTTTAAGGTCTATCAAATGGATGCCAAGTCAACATTTTTGAATCGTGAGCTAGAAGAAGAAGTGTACATGGAACAACCAGAAGGATTTCAGTTGATAGATCAATCGGATATGGTGTGCAAATTGAAGAAATATTTATATTGATTGAAGCAAGATCCTAGAGCTTAGTATGCAAGGTTGAACCTTTATTTGATTTAGCAAGGTTTCAACAAAGGTACGACAAATAGTAATCTATATTTTAAGATTGAAAATGAAAAAAATATTGATTGTAGTTGTGTATGTTGATGAAATTATCTTTGGAGGAAATGAAAGTATGTACAAGATGTTTGTGGAAGAGATGCAAAAATAATTTGAAATGTCTATGTTTGAAGAGATGAATTTCTTTCTTAGGCTACAGATCAATCAAGCAAAGAAAGGAATTTTTATTTTGTATTCAAGTATGTGAAAGAGATGTTGAAGAATTTTAGGATGGATGGTTCCAAATTGGTATGTACTCCTATGGTGACTAGTTACAAACTAGGTAAAGATGATGATTCACCTAAGGTTGATTAGAGCAAGTATAGATCTATGATTGGTAGACTATTGTATTTGACTGCTACTAGACTGGATATTATGCATGTTGTTTTTCTTGTGGATAGGTTTCAAGAAGATCCTAAGTAAACACATGTTGCTACTATTAAAATATTTTTTAGATATTTGAATGTCACTCTAGATTATGGGTTATGGTATCCTAAAGATACTGAATTTACACTTAGTGCTTATATAGATGCAAATTGGGCCAGATGTGTAGATGATAGAAAGAGTACAAGTGGTGGTGCATTCTTTATTAGTTGTAGATTAGTGACATGGTTGAGAAAAAAGCAAGATTCAGTCTCCTTCTCTACTGCTGAAGTTGAGTATATTGTTGTTGCATCTTGATGTACACAAGTTTTATGGATGAAACAAACATTGAAAGATATCATAGTGGAATATGATGATCCTATCTCTATTTTCTATGATAATACAAGTGCAATTAACATTTTGAATAATCCTATGATGTACTCAAGGAGAAAGAATATATCTACTAGGTATCATTTCTTGAGACAGAAGGTCATAGAGAATGAAGTAAAGCTTGAGTATGTTCCAACAAAGGATCAGGTGGCTGATATATTCACGAAGGCTCTTCCTAAAGATACTTTTGAGTATCTCCAGGAAAAGTTAGGGGACATTGCCCCTCCTTTCTTGTACTAGATGAAAATGGATATACATTATTCTAGTGGATCTATCAATATATCTTTCTTCTAGATTGATGTTTTGGTGGTGACCTCTCAGAGGGAGTAGGTAGTATCAGGTGTTGTCATTGTGAGTATTTTTTTTTGTGTTAAAGGAGAAATCAATGTAAAATATATTTTTCCTTTTCCATTGATGTAAAAGGGGGAGAGGAAGCATGTGAAAAAGAAGAGGAAGCATGTGAAAAAAAGGAGAGGAAGCATGTGAAGAAAAAGAGGAAGAGTACAAGAGATTATCTACTAAGGGGGAGAAACAATAAAAATCCTGAGAAGTGTAATTAGAGTTGTATGGTGTCTTTGATGGTTTTTTCACATCATGTGTTGTCATCAATGAAAAAGGGGGAGATTGTTGCAAGAATGGAAATATTGAAGGTGTTGTCATTGATGTCAACTGGTCAACTAGTTATCAACTAGTTGTTGTTGGTTGTATATGTCAAAGATATTGAGAAAATTGTAATGAATACATTTTGCAAGTGTTCAATTGGTGCTTCAGGTTTTGGTCTATATTTTCTCTTATATTTTTGCAGTTTAGATATGTTGTTCATGGTTGTTGGAAGATGCTATATCCATATTTTTAGTTGTTGATGCATTGTACAGTGCAAGTTATGTTCACTAGTTGTGAACTGTGGTTTTCTGTGTTTCTGGTTGAGGTCTAGGAGAAATGTTGTTGATCCAAATTTCTCTTTGATGAAGTATTATGAATTTTGGTTGTAGAGTTGAGTTGGCTTGAACATTTTGAAGATAATTTTGACATCTGTAAGATTCATGCTTAATGGTTTTCTGTTTTACACTGGTTTGGTTGAACTTGTGTGAAATACTACCTTTGAAGTTGGTGAAGCATGTTGGATCTATTTGGGTCCCTATGAAGCATGTGTTTGGGTCGCCCTCATTCTAATTTGAATTCAAATTTGGATTAGCTAAATTTGAATATGTTTAAAAGTTGAAGATGGTATAAATATAGGATGAGTTAGTGGTGAAGGATATACAAGAGTGAAGAAGATAGATTAGTGAAAAGGAAAAAGAGCAAATAGATGTGATATTGATGCTATCTAGTGAGTGTGTGTAATGTGAGTGTGGAAAATCAGTGTGAATCCTTAATGTTGAGTTTTTGGATGTAGTGAGCAGAAGGTGAACTATATCATTCATGCATGTCTATAAGTGATTGTGGTGGAATCCTTTGTTGCATTGAGATTGTCTTCTCTCTGTAACAAGTATTCTTTGTCTTCTTACTATCTCTATGGAAATGAGCCGTCTGAGTGGTTAGCCCTATTGGACAGTGATTCCTTGTTCCAAAAATTGAGTGCTTGTTTTGGAAGTGATCCTTGTTTCATAGGAAATGAGCCTCTTGTAATCAATTTTGATATTTTATATAGTGTGAGTTAATCCTCACCATGGTTTTTCCCTTATTGGGTTTTCCACATAAATCTAGTGTTATTGTGTTTATGTGTTGGATTTAAGTTTCTACATTAGCATTTGATGATTAATCATTTAAGTAGTGTTAAGAATTAGTTTTGGTGAATGAATTAAAAGATTAAATATGTCACAACTGATTCACCCCTCTCTCAGTTGTCCTATTTAACACCATGTAAATCTGGTGTTAGTGTGTGTGTGTGTGATTTTTTTTAGTTTCTCTTTTTGCACTAATGGTTAATCACATTAGCATAGTAAAGGATTTGTGAATGATAATTAATCTATTCTCTAGTGGAAGTGTTTAAAGGTTAAAATTTGTTACAACTGATTCACCCCCCTCTTAGTTGTCTTGTTCAAAAAAAGATCCTTGATAATTTCATTGATAATTCATACCATAAAATACATAAGGAGAGTAATTGCTTTAGAATCTGCACCTTCTCATTCAAATGTTAGCACTGTGATAAAACATTATGTCTATTATATGACTCAAATTCAAACCTAAGACTCAACTATAATTCCATTTCTCTGTGCTTGTGTTACAAAATTATTTACATGAGATCAAAACTCTATCCACCAAAGACCTGTACAATTGGCCTTGAATTCCCTTTTATAAGCATAGGGGAGAAAACAAGCTTCAGACCAAATTGTACATTTTGTCACATTTACATTTCAAAACATTCCCAAAAGTAGTTATCCTTGCAACTCGAAAGAGGGAAATTCATATGAGACAAAATCCCTTTGCACTTTGCTAAAGAAGATAACTCCCACCTTATAAAAGGCATCCTTTTCATTGCAACAACATCAACCATAGGCTAGACATCTTCTCCACTTGCATCAAAAAATGTTGGAAAAAATATAAAAGCAATAGAAAGAAAGAACTCCACCTTCATGTCAGCACACAATTCATAATTTAATTGAGGGGATATAATTTTTACAATACTTCATCAAAGGCTTAATTTGTAAATTTTTCAAGCCATGTATTATATTCCTCCTTGGTGGGTCACTGTGTATCCAACAATATTTTCACTTTTGAGTCATGCAAGTTGTACTTGGCATCCATTAGTATTTGGGCCTCTTTCATAAACACATCTATAATAACCTCAATCTTAGTCATATCATCAATAGAAGCATTCAAAATTGTGTAATTTGCAAGATTGACAACCTCCTTAGCCTTGGGGAGCATATTTGTTATTTATTCCTTCCATGTATTGAATTCTTTCCTTTCTCCATCTTCATTCAAAATCTTTAGCACCCCACTTTCCTCCATACCTTTGAACATCTTTAGTTTTCTCTAGAGCTAAACACCAATCTTGCCATGGTTTGCTGATATTTCACCCAACAAATCTATTTCCTTCAAAAAATCTGGGATATTTGTTGGAGCTTCAAGATCATCCTTCATGTTCGACATCATTTCCTTAAGAGCTTCAACTCTTGCACTCCACTTACTGCAATCATTCTGAAAGGAATTTTGAACTTGATTGTATCTCTTATGGGCTTTATGAATGCTTTTATATGCTTCCCAAATAGTATCAGACTTGTGCACCAACTTAGAAACCATGTGCTTCAAAATACTATCAAAAATGTTATCAACAACTTTTGAAGTTTCTTCCTTAGCTTTCTTGACATTGTCCTTTTCTATTTTCAACTCTCCTTTCAATTGCCTAATCCTTAATGATAAAGTCTCTTGGTCTTCTAATGATAGCTCTGAGGAATAAGAAGAAGGAGAAGACAATTCCCTCAATGATGGACCTGCCTCCGCAGTTTCCTTCATTTTATTGTATTCATCTATGAGAGTATTGTAGTTGTTCAACAATTTATCATATTTATTCTGAGAAATTTGTGCAGTATTTGCACTCAATGTTGCAGCTTGTATAGTAAATTTTGTATCTTGGATAGGAGTGATATCTATAGATCTTTTCACTATAATATCACTATATTGGTGTAATTAATTATTTATTACACTAGCATAAGTTTAACTTAGGTCTTTTATTTATTTAATTAAGTCCTAGGTTGCATTATTATGAAAATCATTAATAATGGGGTCATTACCCTTTCCATGTATTTAGGAGATAAGATTCCTTCTATAATATCATCTAGAACTTATCTCAATTAGTTCATCATTCCCTAGGTAGTTAGTTAGGGTTTACATGTTGTCACATGTTGTTTGATCAAGACACATGACAACATCATAATGCATCTTACATCTCAATCTTGCCTATATAATGAAGGTGCTTGTACTCATTTGTATCATACTTCATACTTCATCATTTGAGAGGTCTTAATATCAAGCAAGCTCATATTCTTGCATATCCTCTTGTATAAGGTTTTCATTGTTTTTGCAGGTATTCTTGGGTGTTGAGCTAATCTTTAGCTCTTACATGGTATCAGAGTCTTGCTTGCAAGACCCTTCTTAAATCTAAGGATTGAGCTATGGCTCTAAGATCTTGGTGATTTTTAGAAAGGTTGAGTATGCTCTTCTCTTGCATCATATGATGACCTAGAGAATAATAAAAACTTGAAAGAAAAACCAGATTTGAGGTTTTTTCTTGAATTTTTTATTACAAGTTGGAGGGTTTGCATCTCGAGTGAATTTTTGGAGCAGATTGGGTCATATTCAACCCTTCTATTGCATACGAAATGCTTAAATCTCCCATTATTATATAAAATAATTCATATTCTGAGTTAAATTTATTTTTTGGTGATTTTTCAAAAAATCAAGTGACTATCTTAAATTTGATGGCCAATGGCTGTCATGGATGACCCATCATGTATTAATTAGGCAGTTTTCTTAAAATCACCATAACTTTTGACTTGGGCATCAATTTTTTGTAAACGAGATATCATTGGAAAGATAATTTTGAGCACTATCTAGTGGAATAGAAATTATTATCAGATTTTATTACTATAATATTTTATTGTTGTTTGAAGTCAGATCTCCTATTTGGACCTCAAAGTTCATAACTTTCTGCCAATTTCTCTGATTTTGGTGATTCAAGTTGTGTTTGGAAGGTATTTAGGAGATCTTTCATTATTACCATGGACTTTTCTAGATTCAACCCTGGGTATTATTTATTCGATATTTTGCATATTTGGCATTTTGACTGATTACTTGGACATCCTGACTCTTGGAGAGGTTCTATCAGTTTGGGAAGACTTCATTTGCAATATATATCATATTTTGGGAGTTTCCATTTGATATTCAAGGTCAATGTCTTTGTAATCTTGGAGATATATCATAATTCATTATGGGGTTTTTATTTCATCCCTCTGATTATGTTGAAAAGGGGAAACTACAAACAATGGAGAATTGGTATCATCAAACATCTCTGATGGCTTAATTTGTTGCCATATTTGTATAATATAGTTCCCTCTCCTTGTACTGATACTAAGAAATTTGCATGGAATTGCAAAAGGTATCATTTCTTCGGAGTCATTGCAATGCATATTGATGTTTCCACTTTGAAAGTGTTAATCGTTGTGATTTCCCTCACACTCTTTGGACTAAAATTTGGGAGATACATTTACATCATGATACTCAGACATTCCCAGATGATCCTATTTTAGATTGTCTTATGCCTCTTCATATTTTAGATAGGATACCCTATGATGCAAATACTATGTAGGATTTTGAATATCTGGAATACTTTGAATCTTCAGATAATGATGATGAGGTTTCTTTAGATGCTTCTTCTCCATTATAAATAGTTGATGTACCTTCACCTTTAGTGATTCATTGTGCAGAGTCATTGACTGAGGCTCCTATCATTCCTATTCAATAGGAACATTCTCATGGTGATGATTCATTGAGCACATTTAGTGATTCATTACAAGTATCTCATTGTCTTCCTAATTGGGATTCCTATCTATCAAACATTGCATCCTTGTTTGTGAAGTCTCACATTTCAGATTTGGAGGACATGTTTGGGGGGTTATCTCTCCTATTTTATGACAACCATTTCACACTTTCTATCAAACCATCATGGTCTTTGGATATTATTCAGCATCAGTTTCCACATCGTCTTGATTTGTCACCTTCTTCATTGATTGGGCATGTACCTAATTTGATTGTAGAATCTTCATATTCATGAAGCAAGGAGACACATGAGTAGTTTTTAGAGACAAAATCAACATCCATGTTCATCCTTCCCTCCTTCAAATACTTGCTATAATGGGAAGCATCCTTGCATTTGTATTTGGATTTGTTTCTTCCAAAAGGGAGATAAGTTGTTTGTCGACATTAGATCATGTTTTTTCTTTAGAAACTTACCATTCTTGCAGGTGATCACACTTTATGGGGGGATATATAGTATCTCTTTCCCTCCTATTGGGGGATATTTATTGTAATATATCCATGTGAAGGATGGTGTACTTGGGGGTATCATGGAGTCCTACGTCCTTCCTCACTTATCTACATTTTGTCTCCTTTTTGGGGAGAGGTTTTCTTCCCACTAGGTTTTCCCCTTTGCTTTGTTTGTGGGAGATTAGTTGCATTTCATTCTCATTTGTAAATGGTTACCTAAAAAATCCATCATGTAGTCAGGACCCATCATCCATTACATATTCATTGCATTTTCATTTTCTCCCTAAGTTGCGCTTATGGGGGGTGTTAGTGTAATTAATTATTTATTACACTAGCATAAGTTTAAATTAGGTATTTTATTTAGTTAATTAAGTCCTAGGTTGAATTATTAGAAAAATCATTAATAATAGGGTCATTACCCTTTCCATGTATTTAGGAGATAAGATTCCTTCTAGAATATCATCTAGAACTTATCTCAATCAGTTCATCATTCCCTAGGTAGTTAGTTAGGGTTTGCATGTTGTCACATGTTGTTTGATCAAGACACATGGCAACATCATAATGCATCTTGAATCTCAACCTTTCCTATATAAGAAAGGTGCTTGTACTCATTTTTATCATACTTCATGCCTCATCATTTGAGAGGTCTTAATATCAAGCAAGCTCATATTCTTGCATATCCTCTTGTAGAAGTTTTTCATTGTTTTTGTAGGTGTTCTTGGGTGTCAAACTAATCTTCAGATCTTACATGCTAATGACCTCTTCAATTGATTTTACCACCTCAAGCTTCCCTATGTTTGGTTCCATTGACCAAATTACAAGTGTATGCAAATTGGGACTAAAACCATATCCAAGAACTTGATTGTCAAAGTGTTCCTCAGACACAGAGACCTTTGGATCCTTTCTAATTGCATCTAGTACAATTTTGGAAGTGAGATTCCACCCTGGAAACAACATCACACCACTATCTTTGACAATATTACTGGCTTCAACAAGAGTAATCACTGCTATTCTATTCATTATGTCCTCTTCCTCTATCTTCTCTACCTCCTCTTGCAATGAGGGATCCACACTAGCCTTTTCATCCTCGATTCTCTTCTTAATTTCTTGGATCTTAAATTGATTGAAAAATTCTTTAAATTCCTTAGTTTGGACAAAGGAATCAATAGTAGTAAACTCTTCACATGCCTTTATCCTAACATCATCATCAACCCCTTCATCATACTCCCATTTGACAATTCTATTCTCTGGGAAGTAGGGACCTCAAGAAAATATTTTATAGGAGGGGAAGGAAACTTCTTTTCCACCTCTTGGTCACTTGGCACATGCTCAATAGACTACTCTTCTCCAATTAATTCTATTGTTGAATACTCAACTAATGGGATAATTATCACCCCTTCACCAACCTCCAAAGGTTTTTCTTGAGAATCTTGAGCGTCTTGTTGCTCCTTGACCACCTGAGCTTTCTCTGTGGCCTCCTTAACTTTCATAGTAAATTAATCACTTTGGAATTCATTTAATTTAGTCATAGCCCACTCATATGGATTATCAATCTCATCATACAAACTTAAAAAGAATTAATTTCTCTTCATTATGTCCTCTTCAATGTTACAAATAGCAATTGAGTCTTTCTTTCTTGAAGTCATAGTAGCATCACTTGACAAGTTTCTAATTATATCATCATTATAAAAAAAATGATGTAAAAATCCAGACAAACCTTTTCTTCTCTTTTCTACATTTACAAACCGCTCAGGGTCATAGTTCCTCATTTCATCTACAAGCATTCTGAGGTTACTTAACATTATACTAAATTTGTCATAACCTTCCTTGGTAGTAGCAATAATGTAACTAGAGGAACATTGTGGAGTTATCACATAAGCCTTTCTATTATTCTTGAAATGATCTTTGTCCATTTTGTCCAACTGTCACGTAATTTCCATAACATCCAATCTATCAGAAACATACAAAGGTAGATAATGTGGTGCATCCTTGGCTCCATAACCTCTAATAAAAGTGTAATATGAATGCAAGAACCAATAACCCCAATTATGACCCACTTTTGATCCTTCTCTAATCTCATGTGGTCATAGAATCTCCTTGATGACCCTTGAGACTCTATATAAATGCTATATTCCTAAGCTCTCCATGATATCGACCTTCAAAAAATTACAAAAAAAAAATATAGTTGGAATGTGGGTAGTTTTGATCCCAAAATGAATGTCCACATCTGTATTGGGAAATCATTTCCATTATCATCTTTTTTCCTCAGCTTCATAAAATTCTTCCATTTCTCCTACCCCATCCATATAATCATATGCATCAACTTAGAATAATGGTGGAAAGATAAATGGGCATTCTCATCCTTCAATGCAACTAGCTCTCTATGCATTTGATTTGCAATGTAAGCTGCATAATCAAATCCTTTGTTTGAACTCTAATTCTGAATGTTCATGACCATTACCATCAATGCAATGGGTATTTTCTCATCAAACCTTTGAGCTAACACTTGATCCAAACAATAATATGTATTCTTGAAATAATTCTCAAATTCATCACACAAAAGGTTTGAAATCCTTGGGACCAAAAGATATATTTTCCTTTTTCCTATGTCTAGGGAGCACATGCTTTCTGTATCCATATTTTTTGCTCATACTCATGGCATAATTTAGAGAAACTAATGCTAATAGTGGCATTAGGGTTCAACTTCAAAACCTCCACAATTTTTCTTTGTGATATGTCAAGTAATGGGATTCCATTGACACTCTTGATAACTCTATCCTTAGCATCATAATGCCTTGCCAACTCTAGCATCAAGTTGACCTCAACAAATACATTTGGCACCACCAACTTTCCAAGGTCAAAACTCCACAAATGGAAAGATGGATGTTTTGGAAAAGGCTTGTTGAAAGCATACAAGAACAGTTCCCAACCACTTTGAGGAAATTAAACCTCCCTAATTATGGCCACATTATCAATTAACCTGCTCGTTATAACCCCTTATCGATTAGGTCATTTACCTATTTTCTTGCCTCCCTTAGAAATCTCTTGAGACTCACCCTCCATGAATCTAGTGTAGTCTCTCTTTTCTGCTTTATTTTTTGTAGTTCCCTTTGAAACTTTAGGTTTTGGTTTTACAACCCTAGGATTTTTCTATTTGGGTTTAGGCCCTACCCCTAAGGATTCACTAGGTTGAATCATGATTTAAACCTAGGGTTAATGAATTTAAAATATGAACTAGGGCCTTTTGGTTTTATGTTCACATGAAACTCAACTTGCAGAATACAAATAGGAAACCCTCCGATACTTTACCAATTCCTACCAGATTTTATGAAATTCCACAATATGAAAAGCTTTCAAGACCCCAAGCCCCTAGAGTTTACTGAATTAACCACTAATTCCTTGAACCAGTTTAATTTAGCCAAAATTCAAATAGAGAGGTACAAATATTGCTTACTTGGGAGAAATTTCACCTTCTATTCTCTACAACTCTTTCGCCTAGATTCCTCACATCTTCTTCTACTTTGAATTCTTACAATTTTGAGGAAAATGGACTAACTACCTTCTTTATGGCTCAAGAATAGATCAGTTTCACCATTAATGTCTAAAAGAAAGGTCATCCACGCAAGTTGACACTTTAACTATTCATGTTTGAATTCTAGCCATTGATCATTTTGATTTAAAACTTCATCCACAAACCTCCTTCATCCTCACGCTTTACCCTTTTTTCTTTTAGCGATGTTCTTTAACATTGCCACATTTCCCTTTTTCTCTTTTATCAATTCTTACTTCAAGGCCATCACCCATTGCTAGTTCATTCCCAGCTTACTTGAATGGATCCACATTACAAAAGAGTTCAGTGATGGGAGGAATATTCCATTGCATATTCCTTAATTCCTCCATCGCTCATCACCAATGTGTTCTCCATGTTTCTAACTGTAACCGGAATACTTTTAGGTGAAGTGATGGACATAAGACATAACCCTCATCACTCATCAATGATAATCCTTTTCCTTCATGCATGTTATCAGTGATGTGGATGACATATGTGATTAAATTCTAGCCCTAGGATGAAATTACCTTCCCTTGACTTTATGCTCCTTCCATCACCCATCACTAAAAAGAAAGCCCTTTAGAAAGAACTTCTAGAAATACTTTGGACCCCAGCAATGAGAACATGTATTAGCACTTACATCACTCATCGCTGATTCATTTTACAATAGCCGAATCACATTAGTGATGGAAGGATTTTATTGATGGTTCAAGATTTGGCCATGTGTCTCAACAACAAGATCTATGGTTATGGTGGGTATTGCTCCTAGCAACAACTCGAGTGAAGATGGATTAGCAATATAATGCTTTAAAAAAGAGGACCCAAGCTTCATCACTCATCACATATTTGGAAATGGAAAACATGAAGCAATGAGCAATGGGTGATAAGTCGATGATACAAAAGATCATAGTGTTATCGATTATTGTAGGTTTGGAAATAATAGTGTTAAGGAAATTAGCGATGCAAAAGTTTACTAGCGATACAATGTAAATAACTTCACATCATGTGTCTCGAATATTAAACTTGAGGCCTCACACCTACCTGCAATGCACAATAAAGCAATGATACACGAAAGAAAGGATCCATCACTCATCACCAATATAAGGCTAGCAGTCCCAAGGCTATATAGATGGGTGATGCATTGAGTGGTAGGAAATGACTTAAGTGGGAACATTTTGCACATGCTTACAAGTTATTTTAAAAGGGGGATTGACTAGAACCAAAGTGTTATTGACATAAGGTGAACCCAAGACAAAGACTTAGGATAAAAGTTGAATAATTGGAAACTCAACCATAGGAGAGTAATACTGTGAGGGAAATATTTCAATTTGATAATGAAACGGCAGCCCTAGACACAAGGAACCATTCAATAAATGGGTACTAAAGACTCAGGTTGCTTTTAAATGACCAGATACCAACCATGGTAGGTCAATGGAAAATTATACCAAAAGAACAAGGATTAAGATGAAGGAAAATGTGCTAAGAAAAACCGACCTCAAAGCATAAAACCCTAAACCCTTTTGACGTAAACCTTAATTAGTGGGCAAGAACAAGGTCAATGAGATAACGAAATAACATTTCAGGATAGTGGAACATAAAATTTTAAGAGTTCCACCAGTTCCTATGCATGCTTCTAATGTTTTTATTGTAGTGTGTTTTGAGATAAGTAAGGCTACAAGGTTAGACAGTCCATTCTAGACCCTCCATCCTTGACTGCATCATTATGCCAATAAAACTAGCTATTTAATTAACACAATATAATTAAGGAGGATTATATAGACATTAAGGATGAATGCATTAATGCATATGCCTTTAAAATTATGTTTTTAAGATAAAGGTGTTGGTACTATGTATTTTACAATATGTAATTCATTCAATTTTTGTTTTGGAGAAGGAAGGCCTCTCTTCATTATCAAATAGTTTGTTGATAAAAAATTACCATTTTCTATTATAAAATAAGGTGACTATTTATTATTTTTGAGTGTGAGTGAGGTGATAGGTAGATTGGTGAGATCCTTTCTAAGATGAAAGAATTCAACCAAATATTTGAGTCAAAAATTTTACCAATACAAATAGAAACATTTGATCTTTGATTTAGTCAAGTATGAAAGTAATTTATTTTCTCTAGATATGCCCATTAATATACTATTTGGATCGAGGGTCTTTTCATTTGAAATGACCTTTTCAGAAAAATGCATATAGGGATCAACAAATTCTTACAACTTTTAAACAAGATAAAGGATATGTGATAAATCATAAGGAAAAAATTATCTCAATTCCATGATTTACTCCTTATATTCATGTATTCTTTTATTAAAAAATTGAAATATTATAGATGTGCATCAAATCTATTGTTACATCTCATAAAAAATATAAAATTTGATTCTAGCTTTAAAGGATTGAAAAGAGAGCACAAAATTGTGGAGTAACTTCAATGTTCTTGTGGGATTCCTTATATCAATGAAACTAGTTATTTGATTAATAAAATATAATTAAGTACGATTTTAAAAACATTAGAGATGAACATGTTAATACATATGCCTTTAAAAAATAATTTTTTAAGACTAAGGTGTTGGTACTATGTATTTTAAAGCATGTAATTCATTCAATTTTTATTTTGGTTGAGAAGGAAGGCCTCTCTTCATTATCAAATGGATTTTTGGTCACAAATTAACTTTTTTCTATTATAAAATAAGGTTATTATTTATTTATTTTTACTGTGAGTGAAGTGATAGGTAGACTGGCAATATATTTTCTAAGATGAAACAAGTCAACCCAAGATTTGAGTCCTCAAAAGTTTACCAATAAAAATAGAGATCATGTTTGATCTTTAATTATAGTCAAGAATGAAACTAAGTTATATTTTATAGATATCTCCATTATTATATTATTTGGAATGAGAGATTCATCATTTGACGTGACCTTTTTAGAAAAATACATATAGGGATAAGAACATTATTACAACATTTAAATAAGCTAGAAGATAGATGATAAAGCATAAGGAGAAAATTCATTTCAATTCTGTGTTGTGCTCCTTATATTCATGTAATATTTCATTAAAATTTTGAAATCTTAAAGAAGAAGCACATCAAATATATTTTTGTATCTCATAAAAAACTATGAAGTTTGATTCTATCTTCAAAAGATTGAAAAGAGAACACAAAATTGAGGGGCAACTTTAGTGTTCATATGGGATTCCTTATGTCAATGAAAATAGTTATTTCATCAAAAAAATCTATAATTTAGGAAGATTTTGTAAACATTAAGGAGGAACATATTAATACTTATGCCTTTACAAAACAACTTTTTAAGGCTAAGCATAATATTTACAGTAGGAGCTCTACAAAATTTCTTGGTCTTCCTTGTTTGAACCTTCCTTGCGCATGGTTCCTGAAAATCATGGGGGTCCCCTTCACCCCCTCCCCTACCCCAATTTGTATCAATTTTACAAATGATTCAGGTATCTAGTTGGTATCCCAAATTTAGGGGGCCCTCTTTCTACTAAACTTTGCTAGATGGTCTTGAGCTTGTGAATTTTGCTGTTTTGGGTCTCAAGGCTTGGAAAAAGTGTTCTTGTTGGGGGTATCTGAGGTGACAATATGTGTTAAAATTCTTTACTTGAGTTATATGCTTCAAAAAATGGAACAAAAAAAAATTTCTTGACTCCACCATTCAAAGAATCATCTCCTTAATGAATGCCTTGGTGGGTAAATTCTTCTCCTTTCACTCTAATTTTGATATGGTTCAATGTTGGACTATTGCTAAATGGAATTTGAAGGGTAGTGTAGAAGTGAGTGTGATGGAGAGGGGTCAGTTCCTCTTCAGGTTTGTATCTAAGGATGACCTTTTGTTAATCCTTACTATGGGCCCTTGGATATATGGAAGACACAACTTATCTTTGTATAGATGGAAGCTCCAGTTTGACCCTATTGCAAATTTGAATAAAACAACTCTTGTTTGGGTTAGGCTACCTAGTCTCCCTCTAGATTTCTAGGATGAAATGGTGTTTCAATGGATTGGAAACTCTATTGGAAAATTTATTACAATGGATAACATAACAAGAAACAAGTTCAGGTTAGTTTTTGCTCATTTTTGTGTGAATATTGATATTCATAAGACTCTTTCAAACCTAATCATTCTAGATTCCAAGTTTGGGAAGTAGTCATGCAACAAATTTGTAATGAAAATGCTACTGTATTTTGTCAAAATTTCTCAAAAGTGGGACACTTAATTATTGATTGTAAAGCCCCATTGAAGTGTAACCAAAAATTTAAAGAGACTTTGGTTACTTCTAGGGATGATTCAGAGGGATATTCTTTTAAGGACATCCTAAATATCTTCACATCCCCTCCTAAAACTATGAATAATGAAGAAAAACTCAACATACTTGAGATAAATACCATTAAATCTTCATTTCTTATGAGGAATGAAAGTGATGTGTCAAAACATGGATAGTTGGAGGAAGTGTTGTCAAAGACCTCGAGGATAGAGGCCCCCACACCCCCTTTAATGGAAGATAAAGAAGATGGGTAAATATCAAACAAATAACATAGGTGTTAGATCTTCTTGGTGGCTTCTCTTCCTTGATTTGAATCTTTGATGGGTACAATAGAAAATAAGATAAATTCACCCAAATTCCTGAGTGAATATTCAAAATAAACTAGTTGCAAGTCAATGTTCCTTTGACTTTGATGGATGGTCAACCCCAAAAAAGAAAGGTTAAAAATAAAAAAATATGTTGGTGTGGAGGCTAAGGTTGCTAGTCCTTCTTAATGATAGACAAGTCAAATATAAGTAGAAAAGGAAAATTCAATTGGTAGGTAAAGAATGATGGAGACGTCCTCAAAAAAAATTGTAAATGAAGATTCTTTCTTGGAACATGAAAGGGCTTAATAGCCCTTAGAAGAAATTCTCTTTGAAAATTTTCCTTTTAGAAAATAAAATTGGTATCCTCTTACTCCAAGAAGTCAAAATGAGTAAAATCAATTTTCAAGACATTGGAAAGAATCTATGGCCCTCTACTGAATTCTTTATCTGTGAGGCTACAAGTGTGATACCCCATTTATTGTTCTCTTATTTCACTATGATTATTAGTGTATATGGATACATTCATGTTGGACATCTATTCAGGATGTTATGGATGATTTTTATTTTCATGTTACTAGATGTTATTTGATTATTTATATGGCTATTGATTTTATGATGATCAATAGGTGATGAATGGTGCGTGGTTTTTACTAGATAAGTAATCATGGATTTTATTTGATTGATATGTATGTGGATAATAAATATTTGTGAGCTATAAATGTTAATTATTTATGATTTTTTCTAATTTAATTGATATGATATTTTATGTTCCTTCAGCTATGTCTATATGGACAATGTATTGACGCATTATGTTTAAGTGAATAGATGGATTTTAGTGTCAGTGGTAAATGGGGATATCTACCCATTTTTTGTATCTTCCAAGTTTAACAATGGACCTAGACTTGTATGGAGTACTAAGGTATTTTTGGCCTATGTTGTAAAATATGTGTTGTTGATGTTATGTAAATTTTATGTTAATAGGAAAAAAATATGTAATTGGCTTTGAATGTTTTCTTGAGTAAATTTTAATATATTGTGATTTTATGCACTTTTATAAGGTTTAAATTTCATTTTATGGGTTAGAAAGTTTCCTAAGTGTGGGTTCTATAGGTTAGGAGTTAATTTTATCATAAAACACTTTAAAAGGAGGTTTATGACCCACTTTAAAAAGGAAAAAAATTGGAAGTACTTATTTGGTAGAGTTAGTTGGAGGGGAGAAAGTTATCTTTTCCTCTTCTTTATAACTCTTCTCTCATAGTGTGGAGTGGGATTGTATCATTTTTTATTTTTGATATCTTTCCATTTTCTTGAGTTCTTTTGGGAAGAGGAGGAGTGTGAAGAAGGAAGGAGGAAGCTAAGAATAAGGCTTGTGGAGAGGTTCTTCAAAAAATCCCAACCTTTAGTTAGATTGTGCAATTTCAAGGTAGGATCTTTTTCTTTTCTTGATGATTAATATGTGAGTGATTATGTTAGGTTTTTTTCATTTGAGATATTAGGGTTTTGGTTTGAAGAAAATGTTATTTTAATACTCTATGTGTTCTTTTATGTGGTTTAGTAGGGGAGTTGACCCCCTCTTATGAGAGGTTGTTTTGGTTCTTCATTTGTAAGGGGTTGAGTGGGTGTGGCTCCTTCTAAGGGATATTTATTTTAGGGTATGAGTACCCATGATTATATGTAAGGATATGAGTATCCTATATTGATTTATTTGTTGGAGGGAAAATGGGGTGGATGATGACTATGTTGGTGATGTATTGTGAAATGTGGAGATATGATATGGAGATTTATATTGATTATTATGGTAATTAATTTCTCCATTTTTAGGTAGAGTCCCCACTCCCCCTAAGTGGATTCCATATAGGGCATACAATGTGTTAACAAAATTTTAAAAGAGGGGTTTGAATGTGTTAATATGTGAGCTCATGCATGTATATGTGTGTAAAAAAAATACCCAAATATTGTTGTAGTTGTGAAATGTGTAAGTGTCTACCTAAGTGCTATATGGCCCCAAGCTCGAGGGTGGGTTGTATCACAACCCTATGGTTGAGTGGAGAGCCCATTGGCTTAATATTTTTTTCTCCTATTCATTTTGATTGTTGTTTTAGGCCTTATGAAGTGTGATGTAAGGATGAAAGAAGGATCTACATTTTTCTTTGTGAAATATTTTGAATAATTTGTAAATGTGCTTTTTAAATTGTATTAAGAAATTTTTATTGAAAGTATACAAATGGTAAGAAGGAAGAGCGATGCCCGACCCCCGAAACAAAGCTAGAGGAATGTTTCCAACAACATACAAGTAACTTCATAACCAAAGTTGGTGGTAGTCCTCAATAGGTTATCCTGTTTGGTAGCTGGGCAGTAGGAAATATTATCATGTAAATCTTCCAACTAGATCAAAAGCATAAACTAGGCCCTCTTGGACACTTTGTAACTATTTACTATTATTATTAATATAATATACAGGATATTATCCTTTTTCCAAAAAAAAAAGGTTTAAACATGCATGTCTATTATGATCTTAGTGTGCAATAGTAAAAGGTATAATGAATATTTGAAATGGAAAACTTTAGTATGAATGAATAAGTAAAGAAAATATAAATTAATATTGGAAGTTGTTACCCAAGGTGTATGATGGAGTGGACAAATAGAAAAAAAATCCGCATTGCTCTAGGATGTGTAATATAACCCTAAGATAGAAGCATCAAAGATGGCCTTGTTGGCTCCACAGGTGTAAATCAAACTATCCATGATAATATGAGCATACCTATTGAAACTCAAAAGGGTGGAGATAAGGGAGGTGAAAACCTCAAAGACTTTGTGAGTGATGATGTCCAGCTTATGGAAATACCAGAGAAAAACCTCAAACCCAATAGTGGAAAGGAAGATCACACTAAGCAAAACTTAGAAGAGAATATTGAAACCCATGATTCCTCGATGGGAGAAGTAACATATGATTTCTCAGGTAGAAGTTTTGAATTTCAGGAAGATAGTGAGGATGGTAGTATGGACATAGACTCACTTAGTGACTCTGGTGAAGAGGGTGAAACTGAATATAGAAGTGGGGATGGGTTGGAGGATGTTAGTGGGGAAAGAGGACTCCTAGATCTCTAGGTGGCCCTCTTGACCCATCAGAAATACCACCAATCGAGGCCCCAATCGCAAGGCAGTTGGAATCCTCTACTGCAATCTCTCAGGAAACCATTAGTAATATGGGGGTGAAGAAGAATAGTTGGTGCTGGATAGGCTTTAAAATGGTTGCAAAACTAAGGAGTTGAAAGGGAATGAGGATCTATAGGAGAAAACCTATTTCATCAAAAAATTTAGGTTGCATAAAGTGGAAAATAGTAAAGAAGTAGTTCTTGATAACAAGGATAAGCCTACCAATGTAAAAGAGATCATAACAAATTTTGAATCTAGCATTCAACCCTCTTGTACTCCACCAGGTACTAGCGATGGAATGGATACAACTTAATATTTTATGGTGGAAGGGAAAGAAACATAAAATTTCCCTCTTTCCCCTTGTACTCAATGCACTGATGATACTTTGGTGGGTAGTGGAGTTTTGGATGGTGGCAGAGGGAAAGATTGCTTAGAAATAGACCCAACTGCTTCATTATCAAATGTAAAGAAGGTGAGTGAACTAGGAACCTCCCATGGTTGCTAGACTACACAAGGAAGCACTGACCCTTAGATAGACAATATAATCATAGGTTGTGCAAAGTATCTGGCTCCTAAGGGAGCCACAAAGGGGGAGAATACCTCCAAACCTAAGCAGGTTCATAGGCCAAGAGGGAGATTGAGGAAAGACAAGGACAAGGTAATCCCCATAGGAAATGGGAACTTGAAAGTCCTCCCACATACAAAAAGGAAAAAGAGAATCACAATCATCCAAAGCCCAATAGATAAAAAGATGGAAGTTGAGCCTAAAGTACCAACATGCTTTAGAAACCTCAAAGAAGACAAAGAAATCTCTAGCACTCTAGATGACAATGAATCTTAATTGCATCTCATGGAACATTAGGGGGCTAGAAACCCCTGATAGAAAGTAGATTGTCAAAATATTTTTAAATCAATGCAAGGAAAAAAATGTTGTGCTACTATAGGAACTCAAGTCTATAGGTTTTTCCGTTGAAACCAACCTCAAATTTGTTTGGAGGGGGGCCATGTTGGCATATGGCTTATAATTTTTTCATTGATGGAAACTGAAGTCATCCCCATGGTCCATAGATCTCAATCCAGTCATACCAGCAGATGAAGTGGAATACTATGTATTTCTGACATAATACTTGTGGAATAGGGTAATCTAGTTAGATAGCTTCATTGGATCATTTTTTTGTGTTGTGGATCTCTAGAATTGCTTCTTGAGCACATGGATCATCTTATCATTGATTTTTGTGGTGTTGCATTAGTTGTTATATGAGTTTGGAGGTTTGGTAGGACATTTTCTATCTATTTGCTTAATAGAGATGACTCAGTGTAAGTGGTGCTTGATAGAGCCGACTCAGTGTAAGTGGTGCTTAATAGAGTCGACTCAGTGTAAGTGGTGCATTGTAGATGTATAAAGTGAACTTATTTAAGTTATTTTAAAATTCAAATGTTTAATTATTGGTCCTAGCTATTGTCTAGCTGACTTTTTTGGATACGCATCAAAATTGTTCATGATTTGGGCCAACAAGTTGCAAATATGTTCTATTTTCTTAGCCAACTAAGTTGTGATGGAATCTCATGTAGCGGATATATAAGTGTGATTGATTCATTGGTGAAGAGTGTGCTTCGTGTGCTCCTATGTGTGCATGTGGTGAATTTATAAGGAGTGTTTGAGTGATATCATGTGTAGTTTCACTTGCACATAAAGATTTTGTGTGTGAACTTGAGCAAAGCAGAGTAGAAGTTTGGCATTAGTCATCCGGAAAAAAGTTCGTCATCAAAGCTTAACCGTAACTGCAACCAAGCATTGGTAGATGCTATATATTTAGTTCATTCTCTTTTAGACCTATTCCAAACTATTGTAAGGGTAGTGAGCCATCTTTGAGTAGTGAGCTCTAGGCAGTGAGCCTGAATGCAAGTGCATTCCCATTTTGTAATATTTCTTTTGAGTATACTCAGAACTTATTGTGGATTGGCCATCCACTGTGGGTTTTCCTCTAACAGGGTTTCCACATAAAAAATCCTTGTGTTATGGTTGTGTGGTTTCTTGCTTTCAGTTTATGCATATTGTTTTTAATTAAATGTTTTAAGTGGATTAAAGATCAAAATAATTTAGGATTAATTTTTATAGAACACTGATTCACCCCCCCCTCTTAGTGTTGCTTGTTTCCAACAATTGGTATTAGAGCAGATTCCTTGAAAGAAGTCTAATAGCTTGGGGAGATCTTGGAAAGTGTTCTCAATGGATATAAGTAATCTTCAAAAACAACTCATGGTGGCCTTGGATGATCTTGACCAATCAAAATCCTAGATCCGGGAACTGCAAGAAAATCTTGAAAATGCAAAAAAAATCATCCAATCATTGAAAGACAAGATTAATGAATCAAGGGAGAAAAGAAAGGAATTATGTGGTTAGCTCAAGCAAAAGAGAAAAATCAGAGAAGATGAAAAACTCAGTTAAGCCCTGAAAGAGAAAATAGAAGAATGTGAAAATTTTTCCCAAGAGAATGTTGCTTTGAAGCATGAGACATAATCCATCATGATGAAGATGACCAAGGAGTTTGAGGATAGAAAGAAGAATGAAGAAAAGCTTGAAAATCCTTAAAAGAAAATTTTGAACAATGTAGTTGACTAGAAAATGAATTGGAGCAATCCAAGAACAATGAAGAGGATATTGAAAAATAGCTTGATGATATGAGAGATGAACTTGCTACTACAAATTAGTTCAAGGAGAAATTAAAAGAAAGCTCTGCCAAACTTGATGAATTAATCAAGGGACAAAGAATTGATGGTGACAGGCGAGGTCTTGGATATGAAGAAGGAGAAAGCTTTGGATCTGGACAAAGGAGCTATGGACAAAGGACTTCAGGACAAGGAAAATTCAGACAAGGAAACTAGATGAATGGACCCAGAAGGAATCTGGTATGCTCAAAGATTTAATGGTTATTGCTATACTTGCAACAAATTTGTTCATATGGATTCTTGGTGTAGGAGTAGGGTGAACACAAGTAGACCATCATTCTCAGGTCAGTGTTTTAATTATTATAAATATGGTCACAAGTCAAGTGAATGGAAAATTGAGATGTATACATTTCTTAGAAATGTTAGATGCTATGCATGCAATAGATTTGGACATGTTTCTATCCAATGTAGATCAAGAAAAATTAGTGGAACAGTTGGCCTAGACAGAGAAGTGTTGTGTGCTATAGCTGCAACAAATTTGGTCACACTTCTAGATTCTGTTGGAACAAAAGAGGTCTGGTAAGAAAAAACATGCAACCAGATGTTAAGCGAAAAGGAAAAATCACTATTGATGAGATCAAGAAGCAAATGCAAAAGAAATGGGTGAAGAAGAATCCCTCTACAGAAGGAAATTGATCGACACCATAAGTCACTTCTAGTAATACCTTTGGACTTTTGGTAATACCTTTGGAAATTAATTTTAGGTCTTTG
>VDFB02102857.1:0-31603 GCA_007258455.2 Sequoia sempervirens
GGGCCAAACCTGACAGGAAGGACAGCCAATCCCTTAGAACTTCGTTCTGCCTCATCATAGGCCTTTATGGTGATCTTCTTTCTAGTGTCGATCACTTGCTCTGAATAGCCCAAAGTTTTTAACAAATTCAAAGTACAGATATTTAACCCAGCACCTCCATCAATCAACACGCGCCTGACACGGGTTTTATGAATCATGACTTCAATGTGAAGGGCAAGATTGTGTGGATGGCTTAGGGATTTGTCATCATCTTCAGAGAAAGAAAGGTAATGTGGGCTAGTAATGTGATTCACCATGCCTTGGAATTGGTCTATATCAATGTTGTTGGGGACATTTGCTATGCGCAAAGCATCCTCAAGGATCTGCTTATGTCTAGGGGACAACTCTAGAAGCTCTAAGATTGAGATATGTGCCGGATTTTTCTGTAACTGATCTACAAGATTGTAGTTTGGTTTGAGAGCAGTGGCGGACTTTATAGTGACATTCTTGGATGCCACTTGCTTGGATTTGTTGGATGGACCTGAACTAGGCCCTCTGAGAATAATAGGGGCTTGACTCCTGGTAACAGCATTAAGGGCTTGGGAAGATAACCTAGAATGAGGACCTCTCAGCACCACAACAGGTTGGTTGTCAAAAATAGGGGGAGAGTCATAACCATGTGGGTCTTTACTCCTTATCATATTAACACTTGGCTCCAAAACTTCAAGCATGTTTATCACATTTTCTGCCGCTGTATAGGTGTAGTTGATTGCAGCTTTGCCATTCTATGATTTAGAGGTTTCCCCCTTGTCGTAATTAGGCAAAGGTTCCTTAAAAGCCTTATGATCAGCATTGGTATTTAGGCCATCAACTTGAAGCTTTCCACTTTCTATAAAATCTTGGACGATATGTTTTAATTTCCAACAGTTTTCAACAGTATGGCCAGGGCCATTATGAAATTTACAGAATGCCTTGTCATCCCACCAATGTGGCTTAGGATCTGGAATGTGAAATTTTGTAGGATCCTGAGGATGTGCTAAGTTGTTAGCAATGAGAGTTTTGAGAATATCCTCATATGTGTCACCCAATTTGGTAAATTGCCGCTTCTAGTTTTTGGGCCTTTCCTGATATCTTGGTTTACTTTCTTGTTGTGTAGGTGCATTAAGCTTCATTGCTTGCACAGCCTTAGTCAAATTAAGAACACTTTGATCTCTTGATTGGGAAGAATCCACAACTCCATCATTGACAATTTGTTTGTTTTTGTTCCAATTGTTGTTCTTCCCTTTATCCCTATTGTTGTGTTGACCATTGTTGGTATTATTGTTATGTCTGGTCAAAATGCCTTGTTCTTTTAGAACATCCTCAATTCGGCATGCAGTTTCAATCATGGTATCAAAGGAAGTGAAGACTATCTTTTTGATCTCATGTCTCATTTCAGGCACCAAATTACTAACAAGTATGTCAATCTTTTCATCCTCATGGATCATCCTAGGATACCGAGAGCATTGTCTCCTCCACCTTTGCAAGAAGGTAACAAAGGGTTCCCCTTGATTTTGTTTCAAGTTGCATAGGTCCAACATAGTAACAGATCTTGGCAAATTATATGCGAATTGTTGAATGAATCTATGAACAAGTTCTCTAAAAGTCTTGACAGGAGGAGTGATATTGGTAAACCATTCCATTGCTTGTCCTTTAAGACTCCTAGGGAACAAACTCATCAAATAGGAGTCATCCTCGATGGGAATTCAAAGCTCATAGTATAGAACTGACAAGACATGGTCGCAGTGGATCACCACCACCATCATTTATCGCATTGTGAATTCCAATCTCTTTGGAAAATCTTTCATACTCACACTCTTGTCGAATGGATTAGGACAAATTGAGTCTAGTGAGACTGAGCTCTTAGGTTGCATCATTTTCTCCATCATTTGCTTCATTTGGCGGATTTCTTCCTCTTGAGAGGGATTTTGCTTTTGTATTTTGTTGTTCACATCAAAATTATAAGGGACTCTGGCACCCTTGTTGATTAGACTTTCCAAGAACTTATCTTTGTTTTGTTCCAAATACCTCTCCACATACTGTTGGAAGATAGGCTCTTGTTGTATTCGCATGAAGTCTTGAGTATCAAAATCATACTGTGAGCTACCACCTCCATGTTGGGAACCATGATGTACATGTTGGGAGTGTGGTCTTGAATTTCTGGGAGGAGTTTGCCTCCTATAGTGAGCATACTAAGAGGCCCTTCTTCCTCTAGGACTAGGAGATCTAGAAGGGGTGCTTGACTGCCTTCTACTTCTTGGTGTTCTAGAAGGGGTGGAGGGAGGAGAATTATGTCCACTGTTAGCACCCCTTGTATTGTATTGTTTGTTTAATTGGTGGGCTAACTGCCTATCTTGCTCCTCTTGAGCGAGTTTCCTTTGTACTTCCAATAAAGCTTGGCTCTCTTCCTCAAGTTGTCTAAACTTTTCTTGCTTTGCAGCTTGTTCATCTAGAAAGACTTTCTTTTCATGTTTAATTCTTTTGAGCCTATCACTTGTGAACCTTGAGGTATGTTGAAGTGGTGAGCTTGGTCTAGACTGTTTGAACAAGTCATTGGTATATGTTGTATTGACATGAGCATCACGAGGTTCATTGTCTTGGTCTTCGTGTTGTGACCATTGTTCTTGGTGAGCTCGTCTCTTATACCTTTCATCCCGTTGATGGGCATCCAAATATCTTGCATTAATGAGGGGTGAACCAGGTTGATCATCATGAGAAGAATTTCCAAATATCATGTTGTTTCTGTGTTGTTCATAGATATCATCAAGATTTTGATCCATGGCTTCCCTCTCCCGCCGAGTGACAATATAACTCATATCATCACTGAAAGGGAAGGTGCCGAGGGTACTCGTCACTAAAATGGCTCTTTGGGGTCGCAAATAGGTTTCGCATCTAATTCTAGGTGACCGGTCAAATATTGGTTCCTTTTTCCTTTCTTTGACGAAGTCAATCGGGGTAGTTGGTTAAAGACTATCTGAGGTCGCTTTCCTTGGCTCACTTGATATCTTGTTGTGACTGACATGAAAGGGAGAGTTCAAGTAAACAGACAATTCTAAGAAACGTCAATACCAGACTAGGATAGTAAAAGTTTTCTCTTGTCCGAGAGAGATGGTGAAATAGAACTGTTGCAAATAGGTGCAAACCAACATTGCCATAGAGGTGCTCAATTCTTGGGTGAACACCCTAGCACATATGGATCAGGAGGATGACTTACACAAAGTGTAATGAGTTTGAATTGTATGAAAATGGGTGGACAAGGAGACTACTAGCACTCTCCAAGTGTGTTATCAAAGAGTCTAAAAATTTATCTATTTGACAGGAACAATTCCTAATTTGCCAATCTCAAGCAAAATCGCTTATGAGATCAAGGATCACTAATTCAAAAGGTCAAGGACACATAAACCCTAAATACATAACAGGTCTCTAAAACTGGGACAAGTCACCTAATCGAAGAACTCAATATTTCAGTTTGTTGTTTGTTTGCAAAGATTAAGCAAGTATATCCACAGATTTTGATCAAGCACATAGGTTTCAATCAGACAAGTTGTGATACAAAAAGTAGTCAATAACAGATCTATCAAGGACAAAGCAACTTGATAGTATCGGGGGAGTCTTGTTTGAAGATGTTTGGACAATGTTTAAGACTCCAAAACAAACACATAGCTATCCCTACCAAAGAAAATGGTGAGAAGTCGCAAACTCATTTCCCATTGCTATGCGTATACGCAGCACTCCTCATTAATAAATGTGTCACCCCCTAGAGGGCTTCCGTATTTTGGTGTCGGCGTGACTCATCAGCAGCACGCTCAAAGGTTACTCCTTGTAGTAAAATGTTGTCGCGAACCGCTTCCAAACGCCCAGTGTATGCCTATGATGGGAATCTGTGTATGATCAACATACGGAGAGATTCTTCCCCCTCCTTGCGCAAAGATTATGACTCCTTTCGGAGGTAAACCGGGTAGGAAACTAACTAAGAGGTTTTTACTTGGCTTCCGTTCACAATAACCTTCGGTGCCTCTGATACAGAGCTTGGGCCTCGCAGCCACACCAACACCTAAAAATCACACACCCCCGCAAGCAGGGCTCGGAGCGGCGCCGCCCAGTGCAATAAACAGAGCTTTTCCATGATGATCGTCCAAGTCATGGAAAAGAAGTTACTATGGTCTTGGAGTCTTTAGACTCAACAAGACGTTCTTTATTATAGTGAGGTGGAATCACCGGCAATAGGTGTGTACTCACTTGGGTCGTTCCCGGAGGTTCAACTTCCGGCAGGCCCTCTAAAGGTGACACTGGACATGGCTCAGATTCGGGTTTCTGATTTTATGATTCTCCCAAAAGGAGAAGAGCATACTTCTCTAGCCCGTCTCTTTACCCAAACACGCTAAACAACCTTAATCACCGAGCTAGTTTCACTTCACCAAATCCACACGCTTTTGGGTTTTTGATTCTCTCAATGAGAGAAGAGCATAATCCCCTGACAAGTGAAAGTGCTAAAGATTCACTACCTTGCTCCGCTCCCTAAGAGTTCATCATATTAGTAAGATCATCAGGAGCTTGGATTTGTCCATGGTCATCACCTCCATGTAACAAAGAGCCAAATTCCCTACTCACTATCAAAACTCCTAAGAATTTTAACGAAGCCCTAATTAGACTATGTGAATTGAGCGTGAAAACAAACACAATGTTTTTAAATAAGATCTTTGACAAGCCGCAAGTGTTTGTTTTCAAGTCTGGTCATGCGCCCCTAATCAAACCAGTGTGTTTCTGTAAGCTCGATCAAGGCCCCAAAACTGCTATGCCGCGAAAAAAAATGATTCAAGAACCAGAATTAAAAAATCTAATTTAATCTAGTCAAAATTTAATCTAAAAGGAATTAGTTAACAAAACTAAAATTAAACTAAATTAATCTAATACTAAACTAAAAATTTAAAACAAAACTAATCTAAATTAATAAAATTAAAAAATCTAATCTAAATTAAAAAAAATCTAATCTAAATTAATAATTCTAATTTAAATTAATAAAGTTAAAAAATCTAAAGTAAAAAAATCTAATTTAAATTAACAAAGTTAAAGAATCTACTTTAAATTAACAAAGTTTTAAAAAAATCTAATTTGAATTTTAGAAACGAAAAAAAAATCTAATTTAAAAATCTAAATTAAAAACTAAACCAAACTAACTAAAAACTAAACTAAATAGATTAAAGACTAAATTAGAATTAAAAACTAAACTAAATTAAAAACTAAAAATTAAAAACTAAATTAAAAAAATCTTCAAATTTGATTTCTGAAAAATCTGTTTATAATGAGTAGATAAAAACAGAAACCCAGAAATTTTTTGAAGCAAAAAATAAAACCCAGAAATCGTTTTTTAATCCAGCAAGTAGAAGATGAAAAAATAATTTTTTTAAATCTTTAGCCAGCTGAAAAAAATGACGTGCGACGGTTTTTGTGCAGCTATTTTCTTCATCTCTGTGAATCCTTGCATGCAAGGATACTCAATAATGAGTCCTTGCAAATCAATTCACAGCTCTCTATCCGAGAAGAGCAGGGATTGATGTTGTGGCCCTCAGATTAACCCTGTTACCCCTGCAAATACAATCTCGGAACGAGAGATTCAAAGAGGAGAAGCAAGAATGCTAATCTCCATGAATCCTATTCTTGCAATGCAACAATGAAAACTAATCTAAATGGCTGTAAAATTCAATAAACCAAACTAATTTATTGAAATGAAAATTAATCTACATGCAATGCCATAAATGAATTATTTTGCAAATTAATCTACTATGAAGATTAAGCTAAAATGTAATATTAAACTATATGCTCTAAAAATAAGATGCTTATATAATCAAACTAATGTAATTTCAAATGATAAAATTCAAATTTGCAGCATAAGTCTGATGTAAAAATTCGTGATTCTTCAAATGAGAATGAGAGGGCTCATTTTATAGGCAAAAGTAGAATTGAAGGCAAATTCAGAAGCAATGTGGGATAAATAGAAAAATAGAAACAAATCTTGATTGGAATTCTTTTTTTAGTTTATTTCCCTTTTAACTGATTTGTTTCCCTTTTTTCATCACAGGATATTCTTGAGAGGATATTTCATTTTTATTTAATTTAATTTAAGATGATAATATCTCTTTTAATAAAATAAAATAAGATTATGTAATTTAGAAATGAATATTAATAAAATAAAATAAAATTATTTAATTAAAATAGATTTAATTAAATAGCATCATTTTATTTAAGTAATATTAACTTCAATTAAATAACATTATTTTATTTATTAAAAAGGATTTATTTCTTTTGATTAAATAAAATTAATGAAGCATTCAAACCTTAGGGAAAATTGAAACATTTGAAATAGCTATGAATTGACTAAGAAATTTGATTTGAAAATGTGACAATCATTGATTCAAAAAGTTGATGTTGACAAATTAAATAAATGGGGCCCAAAGTCTAGGTGACAATTTTAGGTTGCATACAGCGGCATAGTCACTGATGCCATGAAAAATTCATGCAAGATTGCATTATGAAAGAGTTTTCATGATAAGGTTATCAACACTAAGCAAACCCAGTGAACAACATATTTTTCCTAGGTTATCAACACTAAGCAAACCCAACGAACATATTTTCCCACAAAACAAAACTTTCATACCACAAAATGGACGAAAATTTTCATATTTCATACCTGACAGTGTGTACTTCGTTTGCCTCCATAGACTGGATGAAAATAATTTTCCCTAGGTCACCTCAAAATTTCAAGCAATAAAAGGAAGTGAGAATTACCAACAGACTCTGGCCACAATGAGGTAATTCATTGTCAATTTATAGATTTGTAAATGTTTCCATTGTTTCTTTGAATTTTACTTTTTATTTTTTTATTTCAAAATTTAAAAGAAGAAATATAATTTATATATATATATATATAGGGACATGAAACTAACAAAGATAAAGGGGAATTGTAGTTTTTTAGTTTTTTATTTCTAAATTTAAAAGAAGAAATATAATTTAAATATATATATATATATAGGGACATGAGACTGACAAAGATAAAGAGGAATTGGCTTCCATATTGGGGGTAGAGGCAATGAACAAATTGGTTAATGTGGATTGGTCAATGCTTTCCAAATACATATAATTTTTTTTTGGTAATTCCCCTCAAACATTGCAAACAAATCAATTGTGTGAAAGGGAATCAATTGATTCCCCAACTAGTCATGGATTGAACAAAATATCCAAGAGGAAATCAGTGACAGTAAACTCTAAGAATGTGGAACAGGGAGCAGAGACTTCTAATGCCCAACCACTCCTGGAACAAAAACTTCTTCCACCACACCATGTTATCAATTTTGCATTGGTAGCTACAATACAAAGATAGAATACGAGGTGGTTTCAGGGGAAGTCTGAATGATGGATGCTAGGAAAAAATTTGTGAATAGGTTGAAGGAATGATGCCTTCAATGGTTCAAAGACCATCTACATTTTCCATTCTCACAGATACCCATGCAACTGAAAAAAATAGTTATCCATGACATGGAGACTAATTTTGGCACAGGTTAGTCTGTAAAGAAGATAAAGCTACAAATTTCTCAAAACTGCAAGAGATTTCGGTGCAACTGAACAAAGAAGATAAAAAAAATCCCTCCTGACCTAAGGCAGAAAAGAAGGCCAATTGATGTAAGTGTGAAAGTATGGAAAGAGCTTGTAAAAGCATATGAGAAGTGCGATGCATGGAGGAAGTCCGGTGAGGAGAGTACACAGGTATTTGAATTTTATCATAAGATAATATCAAATTTATTAAACGATATTTAAATTTTATTTGTGCATAGTTAAATTGAATTAGTATATGTTTTAGGACAAGGCCTCCAAGGCTAGGCTTGAGAAACTTCATGCCACGCATCACAGTGGCCAGAAAGGTTTACAGGCCTTGATCTATACATTTGTAAGTATATTTAATATGTTAAATGATATATTTTTTTTATTTTGTTGGAAAAAGTACATGATTGCATATTAATTAGTTTAAGTAGTCTATGTGCCATGTTTTGATAGGAGGAGAAATATGGCCGCCATCCAAAGAAATTTGAAAATAATATGTTACAAAACAAAAGGTGGAACGATTTTGTACTCTGGATGGAGAACGAGGTATCAATAGTTGAGTTTCAATAAATTAGTTGGATATTGTTGTGTTAATATGTCAATTTGCATCTCTTGTGTTGAGTTGTTCATTGATGCGTAGGATGAGTAAATAGAGCTCAAATCTTATGATTACAAGATGACTGTTTATGTGCATGAATAAATAGTAGAAGGATGTAGATGAAATGTGTAATGGTTGGTTGTCATAGAATTCAAACTACCAAAGTAACAACATTGATCGAGTTAACATATATGCATCATTTGCATAAACAACTAAAATGTGTAACAAATGTTAATCAATACATTGAATTTTGAGATGCGTTGAAATAATAAAAAAAAATGTTTTGGGGAAAATATCAGCAGTGTGGGGGAAGAAAGCATTAACCCTAATAAAAGCATTTTCAGTTGTTCTTGATACACCATCTATAAGTTTTCCTTGGATGATAGTACTAAATTTCTATATGTTGTACCCCTTAAATGTCCTACATGTTACAAATATGGAATAACAATGCACAACTTTGTATCGAGTCCAAAGGCCAAGGCATTTTGAGTAAGGGTAGCCAAACTTGATAGGGATGCAGTCACCATTACACATATTGACAATCCAGAATAGTCATGTAAAGACAACTGCTTGTGAAAACCATAATCAATCAAATTATGCACATTCAAATCTAAGTTTGAAAGCTTGTATTTCAGTCCATGCATCTAAGTCCTTGTTGAAGATTGAGGGTGTGAACAACAAAGTTGGAATAGCTCTCCTTAAACCATAGCTCGTTTTAAAGTGTAGTATTTCCAAATTCAAATCCACTTCTTAGCTAAGGAAAGCAGGTAGGATTGTCAGGTGCTACCTCAAATAGAGAAGGCCATAGAAAACATTGAAATAGAAGATCCAATAAGTGAGATGACATAGATGTAGACCATAGATAATCAGAATTCTTGCAATGCACAGATGCTTGTGATACAAAAAAAAGGTACTTACACATTGGCTGAATATATCCTCATCAAAATGACCAGAAAGAAATTTCAAATTTGTAAGTAAACTCTGACAGTCAAGAAAAATAGTCATAAAAATTGGAAGTAAACTTTGGAAGACATGTAGGTGAACTTAATTCATCTGAATTCATGCCTCTTGGTAGACATCAGGATCTCCCCTCCTAAATTTTGGACCACATCCATTACCTCCACATAAAACTGGACATCCTTGGTCTTCTTGGTTCCCACGCCATGATATGGTTATGCAAATGAAAATGAAGCAAAGTAATCATCTCCTTCTCCATTGGCTAGAAGAATGCATGCTTAATGTTTTGATACATGATATCAGCTCTCTCTTTTGCTCTCATGGTTGAATACTGAAATCCATTATGGTGGGCCTCCAGAGTTCCAATCATCTTTCATCCTCTTCCACCAAATGTTGGCCTAATCCACACATCTTCCAACCTAATTGGCTTTGTTTTTGAAAGCTGAAGTTTCTCCTGAGTCACCAGTGTAGCTCTCTCTACCTTTTCAGACTCTTTCATTGCTACAAATCGTCTCTAGGATTTAATCATTTGTAGCACATGGTTGATGTGCTTTGAATCCTTGCATCTAAAGGAAATTTCCTTAACATAAATACTACTAGGGAATTTCAATGTTGCCATTGTAGTTGGCATTAAATCTAGTACTTGCAACATTGAAAATTATCCTTATATAAGAATTCCCTCCATCTTGTTGGATTGTAACACTCTTGATGGTGGCTACATGAAATATGATTCTGATTCCTCTTCTACATCAGAGGGTTCATATCCTTGATCTGAATCTTCTAAATTATCAGAATTAGAATCACTAGCTTCCATATTCAAAAATTCCCAACCACCATCTTCAATAAATTTATCTGGATCATCAGTAATATTCTTCAAAATTGGTCACAAGTTCAAGTTCATTATACTTTCATAATACTTTATATCCATGGAGTTCAACCATTCCTTGAAGCAATCAAGTGAAGATTGAGGAATAACATCAATGCGGAGTGCATCCCGCTTGAAGTCTTTGAAAACAATAGCCATATCAAATGCCTTTTGCCCAAGTCCTACTCTCTCAAGGTTAACAATCTCAATATCACTAATAGTGATTACTAAGAAAGGTAATTCCACCAACTCTACCAAACAGTACCATAGGAACAATAAAAACAAAGGCTTTGAAAGGAACTCCATGAAATAAAATCTCTCTAAATGGTATATCAAACTCTAGTTCAAAATCTTTTAGATGAGGTTTCTCCCATAGCTCTCTTACTCGCTTGACAAATCCTTGAAACTTTGTATTGATTTTATTTTTCCTGTCCCTCTCTTGTTGTTCTTTGTCAATTTCATCAGGGTCATACATTGACCTTCTTTCCCCTCCTAAAGTTTGGACCACATCCATTACCTCCACATAAAACTGAACATCCATGGTATTCTTGGTTCCCACGCCATGATATGGTTATGAAAATTAAAATGAAGCAAAGTAATCATCTCCTTCTCTGCTGGCTAGAAGAATGCATGTGTAATTTTTTGATACATAACAACTCTCTCTTCTGCTCTCATGGTTGAATACTAAAATCCATTATGGTGGGCCTCCAGAGTTCTAGTCATCTTTCTTCCTCTTCCACCAAATGTTGGCCTGATCCACAAGTCTTCTAGCCTAATTGGATTTGTTTTTGAAAGCTGAAGTTTGTCCTGACTCACCAGTATTAGCTATAACTATTTTGAAATTTTATTATGGTATGTGCACTTTGATATGATGTAATATGATTATGGTTTTGTCTCATATGTTGTAATATTAGATATATAATAGAAAAATAAATTATTGCATGAAATAAATAATAAATTTTCATTTTAAATGTTTTTTTTGGAAAAACACGGGTCTTCTAGAAGATCAAGATGATCCTTAACATGATATAGATCCACAAAATATTGGTTTTGCTGGTACATATAACATGGCAGAGGATGATGATGATGTAGATACAAAAGACATTGAGGCTGATGACAATGATGACAACGACGACGACGACGACGACGACGACGATGATGATGATGAGACAGTTGGTGATAGTAACCAGTGACATTCATGATCATATAGACTACATCATGGATCATTGTTGATATATCGTTATGATGACTCTTTTCCTGATTACTATCATATGTATCATTTTCACGGCCTATTGTACTATATTGTTGAGTTGTATCATATTGACATGTATCATTTTCACTATATCATTTGGACACATATCATCTTGACTTGTATCAATTTGAGTTACATAATTTATCAATTTTATTTATATCATTTGTACATGTATCATTTTCACTTATGTCGACTGTTGGACATGTATCATTTTGACATGTTTTTGATGTACTGGCATATTTGACTTTCACTTGTTTTAGTTATATATGATGATGATCTTATCGATATTGACTTGTCAATTTATATTTATTAAAAGTGTTTGATGATTTTTGGATGGATATTTATTAAGTATGATGATTTTTATTTACTACTCAGGATGGATGTTGTCAAATTCAATTAAATTATAGATATTTGATTCACCTGTTTTAATTATAGATGATGATCATGTTACAATAATTATATTGTTATTTAGTCATATGAGTTAAATAATTAAATTACGTACTCTATAATCATATAAGTTATTTAAGAGGCATGATATATTTAACTGATTAAAATGAAATAAAACATATTAAATTAATAAATGGAAGAAAAACAAGAAGAATTTTTAGAAGCAAAAAAGGAAGCAACAATAGAAGCCAAACTAGAAGCAAACTAGAAGCAATATTGGAAGAAAAATTTGAAGCAAATCCATAAGCAAACTTGGAAGCAAAACTGGAAGCAAAACTGGAAGCAAACCTAGAAGCAAAACTGGAAGCAAAACCGAAAGAAAAAATGGAAGAAAACTTGGAAGCAAAATTGGAAGCAAAACTAGAAGCAAAATTGGAAGAAAAACTGGAAGCAAACTTGAAAGCAAAACCCAAAACAAAACTAGAAGCAAAACCGAAAGCAAAACTAGAAGAAAAACCGGAAGCAAATGTGGAAGCAAAACCAAAAGCAAAACTAGAAGAAAAACTCGAAGAAAAATTGGAAGCAAAATTGGAAGCAAAATTGGAGGAAAAACTGGAAGCAAAACTGGATGCAAAATGGAAGCAAAACTAGAAGCAAAAATGGGAGTAGACATGAAAGCAAAACTGGAAGCCAAATTGGGTGCCAATTCCAGTGCCATTTCTATCATTACTTCCTGACGCTATTTTAGGTGCTAACAAAGGTGCCATGATTTTCCAGCGATAAAACTGACACTAATTCTGGTGCTAAAAGTGGTGGAAAAGTTAGCGCAAAAATGGATGCCGAACTGACCATGCCTGTTTGCGTTGATTTTGATGCCAACCAAATTGTCCAACTCATGTGCTCAAAATACACTAAAATACTATGCCAAAGTCGATGCTAATTTCCTGATGTGCTATTGTGCTTTGAGATCAAAACTTATCATCACAGGTTGAAATATCTCTTTACTCAACCTAATCTGAATGCAAGGAATAAGATGGTTAAAGTTGACATCTGATTATCACTTCAATATCAGCTACATCAAGGGAAAAGAAAATCGGGTTGTCGATGCCTTATGTCAAAGACATCATATTGCTTCAATAGTGACAATCCAAACTGACTTTAAAGATTAAGTATTTCAGAAATGCAAAGAGGATGAGTACTATATGTAAGTTAAGCAAGCACTCACAAGAAATTCACAAGATGCAAGGTATGAAGGATTTCATTTGGAACCCAATGGATTACTTAGGTATAAGGGGAGAATGTATGTACCTAAATTAGAAGAGTTAATAAATCTAGTATGGAAAGAATTTCATGAAGCACCATACTCTGGACACCTTGGTGTGACAAAAATGTTGGCCGATGTAAAGCCATTATATTTTTGGAAACAAATGAAAGGAGATGCTACTAGATTTGTGGCTAGGTGCCTAGAATTTCAAAGGGTGAAAGCTGAACATCATCATCCTACATGCTTGTTATATCCACATGATATTCCATAAAGCAAGTGACAAGTCATAAGTGTGGACTTTGTGCAAGGATTGCCTATGTCAAGGAATAAGCACAATGCCATTCTTGTGGTTGTGGATAAGCTTACTAAGGTAGCACATTTCATACCTGAGAATCTAACTAATGGAGCTCTTGTCATAGCACAAAAATTCATTCAAGAAGTGTTTAGACTGCATGGGATTCCTGAGAAAATTATCTCAGATAGGGATGCATGAGTCACCTCAAGGTTTTGGCAAACCTTATTTTCCACACTTGGGACTCAACTAAATATAAGCTCAACATATCATCCAAAAATGGATGGACAAAAAAAAGGGTGAATCAGGTACTCAAAGACCTACTTAGAATGTATTGCATGGACCAACAATACAAGTGGGAAGATTACTTGCCTTTAGTGGAATTTTCTTATAACAAATCCTACCATTCCACAATAAAGATGGCTCCTTTCGAAGCATTATATGGTTGAAAGTGTTGAATGCCTATAAGTTGGGATAAACTTGAGGATAGGGTGAGTCTTGGACCAAAAATGTTGGCTGAAATGGAAGAACAAGTGAGGATTGTTAAGCAAAGATTAGCTAAATCCCATGATAGACATAAAAGCTATGCAGATGCAAAGTGAGTACCCCAAAATTTTGTAGTAGGAGACAAGGTGTTGTTAAGGGTTAAACCTCACAAAATTTCCATCAAGTTTGGAAAGTCATCTAGATTAGCTCCGTGTTATGTAGGTCCTTTTGAGATTCTTGAGGAAGTGAATCATGTAGCTTATCAAATTGTGTTGTCACCAGATCTTTCCCGGATGCATAACACCTTTCACATTTCTTACTTAAAGCAGTACATACTAGGAGAAAATAATGTAATAGATTGGAATGCTTTACAAGTATAGGACCCCAAAGTGGTAACAATCAAGCCTATCAAGGTGCTTGAAATGCGTAAGCTTCACTTACGTAATCAGGAAGTTTTGTAGTGTAAAGTCTAGTGGGACCAGTATGCAAAAGATTCTACCACTTGGGAAGACTATGTTGAGATACAACAAAAGTTTCCACATGTCTTACATGCTTTTCAAAGTACTTGAAAACAATGCTATTTGTTTTTTTAGTTTATGTTTTCTACATAAAATCATCAAGGATGATGATTCACAAGGGGGGGGGGTATGTCACACCCCATTGTGTGTTTACCTATTTACAATCACTAAGCTAGGGTAAATTATTGCATGTGTGAATGTATTTGGAATTCAGATTGGAAATATATGTGCTTGCACTTTGTTATCAATGAATTATGAATGAATGTTTATTTCATTTAATGTTATGTGATGAAATGCATATATGAGAAATGAATGGTTAATGAATTAGATATTATAACTATGAAAATGTATTATGTAAATGCTTGTTTTGATGAACAACTGACTACCATGGGAATGTGTTAAGTTGGATGCAATTTCATATTCAATCCTCCATGAGCAAGGGGAAGTATCACCCAGGAAGAAGAACTTGGTCAGGTAACATGTAACAAAACCTAACTGAGCTTACACACACACTCATAGTAGAATGGGTGAGTCTAGTCATAGTGTTGAGAATTGGTAAGTCATCCTTTAGTATGATGTGTTTGCATTAGTAAGAATATTGATTATTATTGAGTGCATTCTTGGATGATGTTTATGTGTTTGGAGTTTATGGTTCTTCTTTATGCTACTATGCTTGATTGATGAGGTGGGCATATGTGAATGTATGTATATGTATGCATATGCATGTTGATGATAAACCATTCACATGAAGGAACACATACATGAGAGTACTTAGGTAGACGTACCTATGCAAGCTTATGAATGGGTTGCTTATGGGCATGGTGTTATCAAGAGGACAATGCAGCATGTATGTATATATGTACATATACATGACACGTATATTTCTTATCACTAAGATAGTAATTGTATGTGTTCTTGATTGTGTAATCGGATGTATATGTATATATATATGTGTGTGTGTGTGTGTAATACCCAAAATTAAATTTTTGCTTCATTAATGCATTTTGAAAGTGTTAAAAGTCTAGTAAAAATTGTCAAAAAAGTAAAAAAAAAAGGAAAATTTGTATGTCATACATGTTGGTAAAAAAACTCAAAATTTTCAAAATCTGACAATCTAGGTCCCTTTAGAACGAAGTTATCTACAAAACCTAGATCTCAATTTTTTAGCCCTACGTTTTAGGAAAGTTTCTATTTTTAGAAAGTTTCTAAAAATAGACCTTTTCTAGGTTTTTATAGGTTTCTCCTCAAATGGATACTGGCAAAATTTTCTAAAAATAAAAAGTTTCTAGAATAGAATTTCCGTTTCTAGGGATCAACTAATTTTAATTGGTTGAAAATACTTCTCGATTCAGTTAATCCAGTTAGAATTGTCAAAAGATCAATTTTTCTCTGGTGGGTCTATTCTTCTTTTTCAAAAGAATAAACAAGAGCTCTAAGGTCTTTAATGGAGGATGGTCAACTGCTAGGTATTAGATTCAAAGTTTCAAATGCTGTATAGATTGATCAAAGGAGAAATACATTCGTGAAATGGAGAATGAAGGAGGGAAGTTGGAAAATATTGAAAATGGTAAAAATTTGTCTAACACTAGAGATTCTAGGTTCCCTTGTCTAGTCAAGGTGGTGCCTAGCTATTCATGCCTTAATATATTTTTTAGTCTCTGACATTCAATGCACAAGAAGCTTCTGATCATGGAGTGGAGAATGAAGAGATAGAAAAAAGTTGAATAAAAAACTAACTTTGGCAAGTAAAGGTGCCCCAGCTAGCCAGAGGTGCCCAAGATTTTGACCACTCATAAGCTATTTTTAGGGTTTGCAGCCTTTAGAAAATTCTTTCCAAATTCGATCAAGCTTTGTAACGAATCAGTTAGCTAGTTCATGGGATTCATTAGACGATCGAAATTGAAGCTCAAATGGAGGCACTTTACAAGTAAAAAGTTGAAAATCTTGAAAATTTTCTAACTCTGCTAAAGAAAGGTGCCCCAACTAGCTAGGGGCACCCAAGGTTCAATGCCTTAGAGAATTTTTCAAGTTTTATCATTCGTCATTCAAAAAGGTGTCTACATTTGACATTTCTATTTCCAGCTTGACTTCAAAGTTTTAAAGCTTGGAGAATAAAGCACTTTTTCATCTCCAACTCCATTTAAGAAGGCTTTTAGCATTTATTCTTCATATTTTGCAGGTTGGCATCTAGAGGAAGAGAGATATATTTTTCTTCTCATCAAGATTTGGAGGCTCAAACATAGCGCTTTTTTTAGTCTTCTTCATGGATTCGAGATTGGCAAGCACAGAGGCACGCTTTTTCATGCTTTAAATTTCTAATGCATCATTTTTCAAAAAAAGGGGGTCATCCTTTTCAAATTTCATCGATTTGGGTATGCTTGCTTTTTCATCCTCTTAAAGATTGGAAAATTTTATATTTTCAAGAATCTGCTTTTTTCATGCTTTTTTAGGAAAACCTCAGCAAATTTTCAAAATCTAATCAAATGGGTCTCTGAAACGTGATTCTCTACAAAACCCAGACCTCAATTTTTTTTTGGGAATCTACTTTTTCGAGAAAAATCAACAAATTGTTTTCAATAGTTCGCACAAAACTTTTTCAAACATAGGTGTTATTCACAATAAAAATTCAAGTTTTATAAAAATGCAATATTCTGCAATAGAAATCAACATTCAAGGTGGTAGTTACTAGCCTTTTGGAGAGAAATGAGTCACCTTTTTGGGGTAGTGAAGATTTCCAAGAATAGAACTAAAAGTAGTAGTTAACTCGATGCCTTTTTTGAGTTTGCTATTCTTGGCTCATGCCTATCTATTCTTTGTGAAATAGAAAATTGAATTGTAATAGTTGAAACTTTCCCTACTTTTTGTTTTAGCTGGTTGTTAGTTAGTTGTCATGTTTTAGTTTTAAAAATAAAGCTTGTGAGTTGGAAAGTCTAGTTGTAAAAGCAAGGAGATTTTATGGTTCCCTACTCCTTGTTTGTGTATAAATAAGGGAAGCCTTGCCCATTTCTTTTAACTGTTATTATGATAAAAAAATTCCTAAGCCTACTTTTCTTGTAACTTTATTATTCAGTGTCTTTTCACTTAGTGTAAGAGCAAGCTTGCATGTTTTCCTTTTGCTGCAAGTTATTATTCAGTCCATGTGTAATTTGTGTCAAGTGTATTTTGGTTTGATTGCTAAAGTATAAATCTATTATTGCTGCAAACTTGTTGTCCCAGAAGTGTAATTGTTGTCATAAATTTGAGAAAGGAAATATTATGCCTGCTATGCTACTCTGATCTACTGTCTCAGATTTGGTTTTATGTGTTCTGCTTATATAATCTTTATTTCAACTTACATTTAAAAGTACAATGAGTCTTTAGGTGTGCATTATAAGTGAGTTTGTTTAAGCATCTGTGTTAAATCATTCCTTGTTTACTTCTAACTCCCAAGCTCTGAGTTTACTTGAGTTGCTAGAAGCGTCATTAGAGTAGGCCTACTTGTAGTTGAAATTCTAGAAAGGGAAAACATCAGCTATGACACAAAGAGTTTTATAACCTTGTGCTCTTAGTTGAGAAAAAAAAGATTGGCAATAATTTAGTTTACTTTCTTTTTAAGCATCATCAACGAAGAGGGAGCTTCCCTTGCTAATTTGAAGAGTAGTTTATTTTTGCATAGTTTTCCATTTATAATCTGCATTCTAGACATGCAAATTGGAAATCCAACAATAAGTATACATGGTTCAATATATACGTATGTGTCACAAATGGAAATGTCCATACAAACATATCAATATATGTATACGTATGTATACATGCATATAGAGGTATATATATGCATATATATACAAACAGTATTATATATGAATGGTTAACTTGATCTTATTGATTTGAATATCAAATGTATACATATTTAATTGACATGGAATATATATATATATAAAGGAAGTATTTGAGGCCAATTTGTATATATTATGCAAAGTATTAGAGGTCAATTTATACATATATTACATAAAAGATAAAGGTTGTTTCATATAAGTATATTCTTTGGTCAATGAAAGAGAATATAGTGCACTATATGATAGCGCTCAAGTAGATATTAAAGTGCATTTAACTCTTCAGATTAAGTGCAAAAGGAAATGTGATATTTTAAGTTGTGTAAAGTGTTTGCAATGCATGAAATAAGGATATAAAACCCAACAAATGGAAGTGCTTAGTCAAACTATTCTATGCACTATTATTAGGGAGTCAATTCATCCTTAACTTGTTGATTTGATAGTCTATGACTGAGTTGACTATGAGATGTGTTTCCTACTTAATATTGACAGTTTCCTTCATAAACTTGCGGGCAAAAGAATAGAGAGATGGTTGAAACTTGGTGTCATATTATGAATGCTCTATTTTTTTGAAGAAGTCTACCATACTTTCAATTTGATTCTTATCTTTTGAACTTGTGTATATTTGAAATAGTCAAGTATTTTTGTCAAACAAGGAGGTCGATCTGTAGAATACTAAGCTGAGTGTTTACTTAGAATGCTGCCACCTTTTTGATGTATGAGATGAGTCGACTGCATGGAGGAGTGGTGGCAATTGGTTTACCATTTCCTTAGGTATCAAAGTCTCATTATTTAGTATAAATAGATGAGCCAACTCTCTCATTTGGGACACACATTTTGTAGTTTCATTCTGCTGCTTATGTTCTAGAGTTGTATTTTTCTGTGATAGAGTTATTTTATGAGAGCCTAGAGAGTGAGGTTATTGTGGATATTACATTGAATGAATATAGAAATTTGAGGAGGAGCCTAGCAAGCTATCATTGGAAGGTTAAGAATCATATGAGTCTATTGGATTAAGTGAATTACAAGCATGCAGATCTATTCTTATTTTTTTAAATCTAATTGCTTCTGGATTTGATTGTGTGGAGTCTTTTTTCATCAACGTTTCAGATCACACTTAGTGATCCATCATCTTTTTCAACTCTCTATCCTGATGATGGATGACTAAGTGTGATCCAAAACGTTGATGAAAAAAGACTCCATGTAACACCCCTCCATTTTGGCTCTTTTGATCGTGCAGTGTTTTTCTTTGTTATGTTGTTTCTGTTTATGCTTTGACTTTGGTACTTGGTTACTATTTCATCACAAACTATAAAGCGATGCGAATGTTATATTTTGATGTGATGGTATTTTACTTTGATGTTATCATTATGGCATGCTTTGGATTAGCTTATCAAATATTTGAATTAATGATGCTTATGCTTTTGATTATATTATTGATGTTAGAATCGTTAGTTAGTAATTCTGTATTGGTGAAGGGGATGGGATTGTACCACTCGCTTGTGAGCGCCCTACGATTCCGAGATTTCCTCTTCACGGTGTGTTTGATCATATTATGTATATATGCATGTTCGATATACTCTTTGTTTGTAGGTTGACATGTACAGGACATTGACTCCACCTGATTTCACAAGTTTGAGCATGTCCATTGGCCAATGGTATTTGATTGGGAGATAGCAGCTAGGTTTTCTGTGCCAAGTCATCACCCTAGTCATAGTGTGTCGTCGGGTTAAGTTGCTTCTTCGTTGTTCATTTCTCCTTGATTTCATTTAAATTACAAGTTGAAAAAAGGTAAATAAATGGCTTTATGTATTTAAGTTGTTTATTAAATTATCTGGTTACAATGTTATAAATGTTATTTAATTTATTCTTTAATTTAATTTAATTAATAAAATGATCTAATATTGGATTAGATTTATTTTATTGATTAATTAAATTAATTATGTGGAAATAAATCAAGTGATTCATTTTGGAAATTGTAATTGTTAAATTCTTTTTGAATTGAAAATTTTAAAAGATAAGTGTTAAAATTGTTTTGAAAAGAAAATTTTAAAGTTGAATGGTTTTTTTGGAAATGAAAATGTTTAAAAGCATTTAAATTCTTTTGAAATAGATTTAAAAAAAATAAAAAAATAATGAAATAAAGTCATGTTGAAAGAAATTTTGGGTTTTAAATTTTAAAAAAGAAAATCAAATATCTCCAAATTTGCAATAACTATGGTGGATGGGATATTTTAGGATATTTGACCAAATTTGGGGAAAGAAATGGAAAAAAAGCTTTTTATTCTTAAAATTTGGCTGTGAGAACAAAAAAAATGGAAGTAGAGTTCTTCATGTTTTGTTAATGCATTTTTTATTTTGGGAGACGATTTTGGAAAAGTTTTGGAGAATCTTCTTGCAGGGAAGCTCAACTATCTTCTTCAAACTCTCCTTCAAGCTTCATATCATAGGTTTTCCTTATTTATTTGTTTAAGAAATTTGCATTTTCAGTTGATAAATTGTGTTGATAATTTATTGCAAAGATTATGTTGAGAAGTTGCACAATTTGGCTATAAATGGAAATTTTAGGTATATATTTATGCATATATATATCCTTTATATATATATATTTACAAACATATATATATATATATATATATATATATATATATATATAAATATATTTTTAAAGATTTGGGAATGTTGTTTTAAAAAAAATCACACAGGAAATTTCTGTGCAAAAAAAATAGAGGAGGTTTTTATTTATTTATTTATTGAAAATAAAATGTTTAAATAAATTTTTATTTATGCGTAAGGGTTTGGGGAGGCCGCAGCTAGGGCTGCCACAACTGCCCCATGGAGGGGCGCTGCTGTGGCAGTGCTCCCCACACCATGTGTGGGAGAAGCGTTGTCCCAGGCAGCGTCGACCTCCACAGGGGAGGCTGGGCTTAGCCTATGGCTGTGTCCCCTCTCCCTATGGGGGCCCGTGGGGCTAGGGGTAAGTTGCCCTTTTTTTAAAAAAAAATATTTTAAATTTCATTTTTTTCATTTATTATAATTATTTTATATTATATATATATTATAATATATATATATATATATATATATATATATATTATATATTATAATATGTATATATTATATATATATATTATATATTATAATATGTATATATTATATATATAATATATTTTAATTTAAATAAATATTTTATTTTATTATTTAAATATATATATTATATATATGTTAAATAATAAGGAATTAGTTTTAAATTATTTGGAATATAAAAATGGCATATTTTTTTTAGAGGCATAAATTTAAATGGTATTTAATTATTTAAATATATGAATTTTAAAATGATTGTTCTTTTATCATAGATGGAAATTAAATGAATTTTAAATGATTGTACTGGAAAAGTTGATTTTGATTATTATGAGTAAATCAGAGAAATAGGGAGATAAATTATTAGTTTAAATTCCTCAATATTGCAATTGTAATTTTAATTACTTTTGAGTATGTACAAATAAGGTTAATTATTTAATTGATTTCATGCACTATGTCATTGCTTGGCTTGGATTTAAGAAATCCTAATGTTAGTTTATTGAGTTGCCTGAAATACTTTCTAAATGATGTTTTCATTCATTCTCGATGTTGGGAAAATGGGGTTATTTGTTTAGTAAGTCTTCCAGAGGAGTTATTCTAGGTTGGGATGTTTTATGTGGTGGTTCGATTTGTGAATTGTCTTGGGTAGTGCATCTAGATGTATCCTGTTGTTTTACCCAGTTTTCTCGAACGGGGATGGTTTGTGCCTCCTTGGATTAGGAGTGGCTTATGTGGTCTGTGCCTCCTTTGGAAGGAGTGGATTATGTATTTTTGTTTCCTCCAGTGTTTGGAGTGAGTTTTCATTATTCGTTGCCTCCTTGGATTGGAGAGGTTGTCTTATCTAGTTTACCCATTGATTTGTGGTTTTGTACCATGTGTGTTGTCGATAGGAGAGTGGCTCTTTGTGGGGGTCCGACACACAAAGGGGCGCCATGATAACCCACTTAGGGTTTAAGTAAGTGATAACAAAAAAAATAATTAATGAGAAAATTTTAGACTAAATAAGATAAGGAATGCCTCTCTCATGACTCATGCCCTTATCAAGGCTTGGGATGAAATGAGAAGCATAGTTTGTATGAGTGTCCTACGGCTGGTAGAGGCAAGCCAAGGTAACCCGAAGTGGGGGTCCGGTAGCCTAGGAAGGTTGAGCCAGGGTAACTCGTAGCAAATGATGTGTGACACTCTCTCTATGTCAACCATAAGTCAATTTGTTGTACTGCGTAGATGATCATTGTTCTCTGGAAGCATTGTAACCATTGTGTTAAGTGTTATTGTGTTTGTATTTGTTTCAGTTCAATTATGTTTTAGCCTGTGTCTCGAGGTAGATGGTCTTGTATAGGAATCCTTGTTACTATCTCCTAGCATGGGGGGTGAGCCTTCGGGTATCACACGGTTGGGTGGAACGTGCACCTTAATCCGTTCGGTCGACCTTTTGTTTGTGCGGATGAGATTTCTAGTTGGAGAGCTCGTGGGATCCAGTTTCATTTCATGCTTTATTCATTTCAGTTGATATTGTATTTTATTACCCCTCATTTGAAATCGAGGTGGAATATGTAATATGTAATCATGCTTATTGAATTTACCTCATTCGGGGAATGAGAGTTGTAATCGTATTGTAAATTATTGTTAGTGGAAACATGTGGTATCTCTTATGCCTTTGAAGTAATTTTATCATGTATGGAATGTATGTGTATTTAATTTATTAAATAATTAAATGTTATGGTTCCAATTCATGTTTCTTGTTTGGGTTTAAAGTAATCTCAGTCTCGTAACCTTAGAGGTTGTTGCAAAGGGTAGTGAGCTTGCATGTTAATTATACTTATTAAAAAAAAAATTTAGCATGTTTGAGTAGTAAATTGCAACTTCCTCTAGGGTTGCGTGGTGGGGCACTACACTCCACACAATCAAATCCAGAAGCAATTAGATTTAAATTCATATGGATTGTGGAAATCTAATTACATTGATATTCTTCTTTTATTAGTCTTTTATTATGAAAGAATGAATGTCTTGATTGCTTTTTTTGGGAATTGCTTGAGAAGGATTGCATTAGTGAATCATAGTATTTGCTTATAAAAAGGAGAAGTTTTTTTATTCATTTCTATGAAGTGTTTTGTATATACTCCATAATAGGAGACTTTGTTTATCATTAATATAAATATACTAGGAATGATGAGACAAGGATAGCTTAAGGGTCACTCATTACAAAGTTAGTTGATTGATTTAGATAGCTCATAAGTCACACCTGGTATTTGTTTATCCATTCAAGAGAGGGAAAATTATGGTAATGCTTTGTGAATAGAAATACCTTTGTATTTTGGGGAAAGTGAATAGGTTGTTTCTAAGGTTAAAGACTACCTATAGAAAGAAATTACCTATGCATAGCTTATAATGGCCTAAATTCAAATCAAGCTTGAGTAGTGTATGTGAGTAGGATGATTGTCACTCGAAGTATTGAGTGAGAACACTTTGGCCAAAGTAGTGTGATTTCCTTTGGCTCCACTATCAAGTCACCATGATCCATTTGTGCATGCTAGTTCAGGATTATAGATTCTACAAGTTCTAGTTATGTAGGGCACAACACTAAGCTTAGAATGGTTGTTGTTACGAGATTACTTCACCAATCTCTTCATCATAGGGTACGACCATCTATCGAATGATAGATGTGCGGGGGATCACATATGAGTCCATGGTTGGTGGAAAAGTGCTTGAGTGATGCTTCTCCTCCTCAATAGGTGACTACAACCAAGATTTAAAAGGAGATTCTTGGAACATCTATATCTATTTCTTTGAAGCTCGATTGAGCTATGTATGTACTTTGTACACAATCTTTGGAATATTGTAATATGTGAAATATTATTTTGGAAATTAAATCAAAGTTGATTATTGATTTGACATCTATGTTCATTGTTCTCTATTAAGGAAAGAAATTTTATGGAAATGGTAAAGTAACATAGTTTATTTACTTGAAAGTGAAAACTTAAGAAATTTTACTTGCATGAACGATTGGCATGTTACAAAAAGAGTGAGAAGGGAAAAATAGATTTTATAAAGGGAAAAACAAATGTTACAAAAATAATTAGTGCAAGGTGTGGTAGCATAAGGAGTTGTAGAGTATGCATGAAAAAAATCTACCATCAAGGAGAGAGGAAGATAAGTTGCCCTATAAGCAACCAAGTATATTTTCAAGCGAATACAAAATTTGAATAAATGAAGAAGATAATACTCCTAATAAAGTATAAGAAATATTTGGTATGGCAAAGAATATTCTAGAAAAAATAGAAAGTATTGAGGAGAACAAATGAAGTATTGAAATTATTTTAGATGGAGAAAAGGAAGAATTAAATGTTATTATGCTAGAAGAAGGTAAAGTACTGATGATTTGGATGGTCAAGATGTTTATTTGGAAGGAATATTAATTACATAAAAACATTTGCGATGTATAATATAAAAGGGTATGATTTACAAGTAGATAAGTGATGTTTATATTAATAGTATATTGATTGAAGTTAGATTTGAAGACTCAAAAAAGGAGTGTATGAAAATAATGGGTAAGGTATAAAACTAGTCTAAAGTGATTTTTTTAGGTGCTAGGAAACAATTTGGTTTACACATAATCATAATAAGTATGGTTCAATCATAAGGTGGAGAAATGCATGACATGATACAAAGGATCACCATGGCCATCATGTTTTTCTTGAAATAAAGAGTTTTTGTAACAAGAAAATAGGGTTATGTGATAATTTTAGGGGACAAAGAAGAGCATAACCATGTGGGTGTAGTAGCAATACGATGATGAAGGGAAGCATCCAACTTAAAAGAAGGCTCCTAAAATTTTTCATAGACACATAATAAATTGGGTAAAGTAGAAGAGGAAATGAGGCATGGGTAAAAATAAGGTAACTATTTCTTATGGATAAGAGGGGAGGCAAGAATTAGAATGAGAGTTTAGATGAGTTTGGTAAGAGTAGGGAAAGAAGTTAACTATCTAGAAATAGATGACAAACCATATAGAAAATGAAATGGTATGGAACAGGTAATTAGCAAAGAAGATGAAGAAATATAATGAAAATAATTAATGTTAATAAGATATGTCTCAAATATAGGAAAGGAAATAGTAGATAAAGAATCACTAGAAGAAATATCAATTCCCAATATTTGAGTAAGGTTGGACAACATGATGTTAAGTGATCAATGATTCTAGGATGCTCAATAGTATTGACAATATGAAATTTATTTTCAAGTAAAAAAGAGGGGAAGAATAGTCTATATTTCCATAAGAAACTAATATGACAAGAATGGATCTCAATATCACTTAAACAAAAGTCACCAAAGGTACTAAAAGAAAAATTATCATTAGAAGTTTGAGATCCATACAATAAAGGATTATTATAAACTATAAGAAATGGATTATCATAGGTAGTGAGGTAAGAGAAGTAGGTCTCAACATCATCTAAGAGATCCATGGGGTTTGAACATATAGATATAGGAGGAAGAGAAGTACGAAAACACATGTTACCATCATGGACTAAGGGGAATAAAATGCAGTAGAATAATTATCAAAATTATGTTTCTCATTAAATATATTTTCATGATGGGTCATGGAGACAAAGTTCATAGAGTATTATGCAATAGATGGGAAGACATGCATAATATCCAAAAAAGAGGAAATATCATACATGAAATCAAGGATTTTATACACGGAACATGTAGGTATATATATGTTCTAAGAGAATACTATGTCATCTAAAATATATGGATAAGAATCAATGAAGAAAGAGAATAAATAATATTCTATGATACACATATGTAAGGATTCCAAAGAGAAAGGATCGTGGGTATCGATGGGGAAATATCAACAATAGGATCTAAGGAAATACATAGAAAAATCTGAAGGATTGATCAAGGGAGACAATAATGTTTCAACGAAATCTAGAAAAGGTTAGCCAAAGGCTACCATTTTTCTTCTTAGAATTATGAAACAAGGTTGAGGGTAGCACCCAAATAAAATTTTATAAAATAATTTTCATATGATTTTTGAAGAAAAAAAGAAGAGAAAGGGAAATGTTTGGGGTTGAAGTGGTAGATTCACCAAAATGAATTATGTAAATAAAAATACTTAAGTTCTAAAGCAACTTAAGCTATACAATGTGATAATATCCTAACTAGAATAACAATCTAGCTTATTGTAATAGTTGGACTTGAAATTGATATTACTTTTTTATTTAAGAAAATGAAATACTATTGACTATGGAAAATGATAAATCAATGAATGAATTATTAATAGATTATTATTGTTAAAAAAATTTATAATAGAAATTATGAATCCAAATTAGAATTTTTAGAAAGTACACCATTGCACTTACTATACTATACCAGATTGTGGTGTTATAATCCTTAAGTAATATTGGCATACGTGTTATACTATCATCTAGGGCTAATAGATAAATGAATCATCTAGATTTTCCTAGTAATATTTGCACATAGGAAAAATAAAAATATAGAGTAGTGCACAAAGAATAATAAAAAAGGTGTGGGTGATAGAAAATATGAATTCAATTAGATTTATTCAAATTAAATGAGAAAATGACAAAGGAAATATTAGAAATATGAAACATTCATGTGAAAAATCCAATGAGAGTACCTAGTGATGGGACAAGAAAAAATATCGATTGCATGGGAGCTTTCCAAAATGGTCAAGCCCAAGTATGGTATTTTGACCTCCATGGGTAGTCAGATAGAAATTATATTGAAATTTGTGTGTGCTCTTAATCCTAAGGGCATAGCAAACTAAGAAAAGAAAACGTAAATGATAAGGGAACACTAATAATTGTATCTACTATCATCCCAATGTGTATAAAAGAGAGTTGAGAGATGTAGAATCCAAATATGCCAATTAAGCAATACAATATAGAATACTAAGACAAAACAAAAAGAACAAAAAATTGTCCCAACGGAGTGGAGTCGAATGGCCTACTGAAAGCTTCACAATAAAAATGAAAAGTATCCAAAGAAGTGTTGAGTTCTTTTAGAGTATTGATGCACTATAGAAATCTAAGAGAATGCTTGAGATTGTAGAATAACCAACAAGAAAACTAGTTTCAATGCAATAACCACCCATAGTAACTGTAAGATGGGATTAGAAAATTAAATAGAATAGGTAAAGTGACAACCAACACTTCTAAACTATTAACCCACATCCAAACAAGAGAAAACAAAGTAAGCATAAGGAAAATAAAACATTAAATTAAAATATCCCCATGCTTGAACTTGAATCACTTCTCTTGCTCTCCTATTTCTCCTTTTACAAATATGCCCTCAGATTTGTAGTGTGACTTGTGCAAATACCTGCAAATGATAAGTAGAAAGTTGGAGAAGAATAGCTATTAAGCTAAAAATGGAGAAGGAAGCTTGCTTTTATAGACAACCATTCGAATGGACGGTTGAGATTAATCTTCTAGAAAGATTCCAAGATCAATTGATGGGAATGCATGAGAGGGATGTTACGAAATGAATGGTTGAGATTAAGTCTCAGAAAAGATGCCAAGATCAATGGTCTAGAATTGATGCACCAAGAATATGCTATTCTTGGAGGAATCATGACAGGAAGACATGCAAAGACATGCAGGCCATGACAAACATGCAGGCTAGGATAGGCATGCAAGGACATGCAGGGACATGCAAGCTATGACAGGAAATGAATGTTATGACAGGGGATTATGACAGGGTATCTTTGACCAAGTGGTGCATAAATAATTTATTTTAAATTATTTATTCGAAAATGTTGGAAATGGACAAGTGGAAAATAAATAATTTATTCAAATTATTTATTTGAAAATAGAAGAAATGGACAAGTGGAAAATAAATAATTTATTCAAATTATTTATTTGAAAATAGAGGAAATGGACAAGTGGAAAATAAATAATTTATTCAAATTATTTATTTGAAAAAAATGAAAAGAGGAGCATTTAATTAAATTTATTAATTTAATTAAATGGAGAGATAGAAATTAGACCTTAAATAATTAATTTAGATTAACTATTTAATTAGGAGAGGTGGCATGGGATAGTTAAATGATTTTAATAATTATTTAACTATGGAAGAATTAAAGGACCATGAATAGATAAATAATTAATGGTAATTATTTAACTATAGATGAAAGATGACAAAATAATTAAATAAATAATAATTTATTTAACTATTGAAGAAGAGGAATAAATTAGTGACACGATTAGTTTATTTAATCGGTTAGTATAGAATAAATATTAGAAAGTGAATTAATTAAATAATTATTAAAAATTATTTAATTAATAGAGGAATATAATCAAATATAATTGAATAACTAAAATTATTATTGAAGGACGAGGATGAAGAAAAATGACACTCGAAGGCTTAGGGCATTTTTATGTGTCTACATTTTGCCCCTCTTTATCATAATGCAGCATGTCACATTGTGACAAAGAAAAATAAGTCAAAGTCATGCGCCAATGCAAAATAAGATGAGGAAGAATGACGAGGAGGGTTATGGTATGCCCCCTCGAGAGGACAGATGGGTTCCAAGAACACAGGTGTGCTCTCGAAATTGATGAGAAGACTAGAGGATGAAAGACAAAAGAAATGTTAGCTTGGAAGGGGATGGATATTAGCGTGGAAGAGAAGGGAGGATGAAGATGGAAAGCTAGATGAAAAAAAAAGATAGGGGAACCAACTTTCATACTTACATTTTTATATTTCTCATCATTGGGCAGATTATTGTAATGGCCAACAAACACCATGATATGACGTAGACCAAGGTGTGCAAGGTTGTACCATCACGTGAGATAAGCAGTCCCAGACAAGGATGATCACGACTCATACAAAAAGAAACATTTTCCCTAGTCTTTTTGCCATAACCAATCGCAAGCAGAAAAAGACAAGAAAGAGAAATCATGAAACATCGTTGCTTCTCTAAATCCTATTTCCAGGACATCCTCGAGAAACTAGCAACATGATTACCAAAAAGGACAAAATAAAGCCAAAACCATCATCATGATACATCGCTGCTTTTCTAATTCCCGGAGTCAGGACATCACTAAGAAACTAGTAACATGAGTGTCAAAAGACAAAACAAACCTCATGATACATCTCTGCTTCTCTAAATCCTGTTGTCGAGATCTCGCTGAAAAACTAGTAACATGATGAAAAATCAACAGACAAGTGCCAAGTGTTTTCCAAGTGTTTTAATGTCAAGATGTCTGGTTTGATGTCGACATGCCAGGGTGTTAAGGTTTTGACGATGCCAAGATGACGAGTGTCGAAGATTTCCAAATTCAAGAAGGACACATCTTGAATAATGTTGATGTCAAGAGGAGAAACCCCCAAAAGTCGAGAGGATCCCTCAAAATTCCAGGTGACAGTGACGATGCCTAGGAATGACACATCCTAAGGCATAAATGATGGGGGTTGTTCTTCAGAAGGACACATCTGAAAGAACATTGATGTCAAGGGGAGTGGTTCTTAAATGTCAAGAGGATTGCTCAAAATGTCGGATGATGATGACGATGCCTAGGAAGGACACATCCTAGGGAATGATTAAATGATGGGCTACCCTTCAGAAGGACACATCTGAAGAGTAAGCAAGATTTGACTAGCTTGACTAAGTTTGACTGAGATTGATTGATTTTGATATGCCAAGATGATTGTCATGTTCCATTGACAGATTGTCGAAGTTCACTTGGGTAGATTGTTCATTCAAGTTTAAAGACTGTTTCATGTGTGTGCAAAAATTGTGCAATGAACCCTAATGGACTGACCTAGTGCGGCATTGAGGGCCCATCGATAGATGGTCTTGCCTACGTCATGCACTCAGAGACCTCGTAATTCGACACGACCAAAGACTTTGTCTTATTGACAAAAGATTGATTCATGATTTATTTTGACTAACCTAATAGGACTGACCTAATGTCTCAGGGGCTCGAAGATGAGCCTTGTCTACGTAGCAAATGCGTAGAGACAACGTAGTTCGACAATGACAAAGACTAATTAAGACTTGAATTGACGTGATTGTGTTGACTGACATGATTCCGTTTTGGAAGTTTGTGTTTTCTTCAGGACATTTTTCAATTTTTAGGTCTCTTTTTTTTTTAGGACTTTTTTCTAATTTTTAGGTCTTTTTTTAGGACATTTTTTTATTTTTAGGTCTTTTTCAGGACATTTTCTAATTTTTAGGTCTGTTTTTAGGACATTTTCTGATTTTTAGGTCTTTTTTAAGGACATTTTCTTATTTTTAGGTCTTTTTTCAGAACATTTTCTAATTTTTAGGATCACGTGCGGTACCCACTACAGTCTCATGATAAAAGTTTGCCCCTAGTCAAGTTGAGTATGAGCCAGGGAAAAATGAAATGTAAAGAAAAGGCATGACTAGCATGGACAATGGACAATATGCAAGACTTGATTTCAACTATTGTTAGCCATGGTTAGAAATATCATAATATTAGGACTGTTGGTGTAATTATATGTCTTGTACCTTGTTCTAGGTCATGATTACACCTTAGTTAAGTTTACTTAGGGACCACATAGGAGGTTGTTGGATATTTTCCACTTTTGGTGGACTTGACATGTCATTACCTCATCACTTCCACCTTTTGTGGACGCATCATGTGATATCTCTCCACCTTTTGTGGGTGATCCACCTTTTGTGGAGATTATCACATTATCTCTTTCCCACTTTAGGTGGAGTGATAAATTTTCATTGTTGTCTCATGTCATAAGATTATGACACTTGTCATAATCTTATTCCCTCCTATGTTCTCACCTTGGCTATATAACCAAGAAGTCTCCTATGTACTATTGTATTATTCTATCATCTCATATTATTGACATTGAATATAGTTTATTCTTGTCATATTCTATTATCTCTCTTTTGTGCTTTCTATTAGGCCTCTAGATCTTGGGTGGCTACCTTCATAGTCAATTCTTACATGGTATCAGAGCTATTGGAGTGCCTTTGGTTAGTTATTTGGAGAGATCTTGGTGCATTTGAAGAATGGTGTATTTTCAGATCTAAGGATCATCGTGTTTCAGGAGCATCCTACATCAAATCTAAGCCCACCATTGCGTTCGGGAGGCTATTTTCAGTCAAGATTTCTTTTCGTTTCGTCAAAATCGGATATCGGGAGCTTCAAATTTGAAAATTTCTCCAATTTGGGGTATTTTTCAATTTTCTGAATTTTTTCTATAATTCTGAAAATTTCCAGTTTTTAATATTTTCTAGCAAAAAAAATATATATCTAGGGCTTTGTTAAAATTTTCCAAATCTGGGCAATTATTTTCAAAAATAATATTCTGCGAAATACGTATTATAATTTCACAAATTTATTTTTTGTATTGGAAAGTTAGAAAATTTTTATGACTATATTGTCATTTATAAATTTTTATTGTAAAAAAAAAATTCAAAAAAAATCAAAAAGAAAAAATCAAAAATTGTATTTGTTATAAAAAA